>VZRQ01007693.1:95045-157462 GCA_013397975.1 Machaerirhynchus nigripectus | reverse complement strand
AATACTCTTGGATTCTACATCATAAAACAGTTCATGAGTGAGTTGCCATGATGATTTCAGGTGGCTGGAAAATGTCAAGATACAGTATGTTTTGCATGTAAACCTACTAATATGAAAACAAGTGCAAAAGTTTTTTTTTTGACCACAGTGGGATAGCAAAGTAACTACATCAAAATCTAGATGAAACTGAAAATGCTAACTACTTACTGTGTAACCAGTAAAGAGGGTACATTACCTTTCAGTCATAAAATATTGAATACACAAAAAATATTAGTCAAGAAAAAAAAATTTATATGTATATATATATAAAATTTTTCCCTTGGCACTGTCAAGTTTTCTGTAGACTGTCTGTCATCTTTGACCTTACAATTTCAGCCTCTGGATATAATTTCTCTTTTTTAGTAGAACACTGCAGAAGTGGACAAAATCTTAGTAAAAAAACTCAGATACTTCAAATGCCAGCTGTGGTATTTTAATTTGTTCTTGCATGTACAGATTTATACACCACCACCAACATGTACATAAACTCAACAGATACTTTTGCTCTGCACAATTTGTCATAAAGTGAGACAGAAGAAAGAAAAGGGAGGTTGGAAACCAAATGAAAACTCAGCCTTAAAACTGGAGATCAGCAGAGTTTACGGAGGTGCACTTGGGCCTTTGATGGCATGTTGATTAAGCCATTTTGAATATGAGGAAGACTAAAAAGTTAGTTATTTCTAAAGACATATTTTGAGTTTTTTAACTCTGTTTTTCTGAATATCTGTCTTTATATAATTTGTATCTCCGTGGGTAAACCTCAAGAATAAAGTAAGCTTGCCTATATGATAAAATGATTTTTAGAACAATCTTCTAGAAAAAAAAAAATGCCAAAAACAAATGAACCTCACATGAATCAAAGAATAGCCAAAGTCCGTCTGACACTAAATTCATGTTACTATGTCTGTGCTGAAAAGAGAATAGCCCAATGGTAATCTGTTAATCTAATATTTCTTTCACTCTTCCCATCTTTCTCTGTATTTTAGGGGGAAGATACCAAGTAGCACATCACCAGTCTTGCTTCTTTAGTACATGCAGCACTGCTGCAATTGCTCCTTGTCCCCAAGGCTCATCCCCATTGCTGGAGATTTTTCTGCTGTGCAGTAGAAATGCGGCCAAAACTCTTAAGTCATATTGATCGCATGTTACATAGTTATTTCCCAGGCTTGGGAGTGGGTTGGGAGGACAAGATGTTCTTATTTTCTCATGTTTGTGATTTTCAAAACATATAAAATATTTTAAAGGCTCATGGTAACAGTGTTGAGAGTTATTTTTGGTCGTGGGAACTAAGTCTGCAGTAGTCAACGTTTATATTGTCTGCCTAGAAGACACCCAAGAAAAACCTATTCTTTAGCATGCCCAAATCTCTGTAAGAAAACTACTCATATTGGATTTCAGTAACAAAATAAAATGAGTCTGAGTCAAATTCTCTCTGGTGAAGTTCTTTTAAAAATTTCACACATCACACACAGAGATGTATTATTTAATATAAAATTTAATTATTTGAAGATATTTGCTCCTGCACAGAATCTCTGATTTACTCTTGTTTTACAAAGAGTAAAACACAATGCAAAAGTAAATTACACTTGGCAAAAAACCCCAGTTACTGCACAGCTCAATCACAATACCAGTGAGACTCCCACTACTGGTCTCTATAGCTCACTGTCATGACATGGGTATCCCCAGTTTCAAGGAAAGAATATGCGAATAGAATCCAGGTCAAGCCCTTTGCTCTTTTTCACTTCTGCTGTTTGCTCAATTCTTATATTCTTTGTTGGGTTGGGACACATATTCAGTCCCCACATTCTGGGCTGGGTAACCCAGGGAGACACTCACATTTTAACGAACTCATTGAGAAACACTTAGATCACCAGTTGATGCACTCAACTGTTGATAGGTATTTATCTAAAACATGGGTCATTCTCTGGTCTCCTTTGTGTTGAAATAAATTCAGCTTCTTTGCAACAGCTGTGGCAAGTCACAACCTGCATTATCAAATGAGCACATTCATGGGCACAACACATTTGCTCATCTGCTTTAATCCTTCTTTCATTCTAAGGGTTTATTGCTCTGTCAAAATATGAAGACCATGCACACAAATATTTAAAAAAAAAATATATATATATGATGGGAGAGGATCAGCAACATTCAAAACAGAAAGAAGAAAGTCAAACTGAAGTGTGGCCAGCAGGTTGAGAGAGGTGATGCTGTCCCTCTACTCTCTGCTTATGAGACCCCACCTGGAACACTGCATCCAACTCTGAGGCCCCTAGCAAAACAAGGACATCGACCTGTTAGAATGAGTCCAGAAGAGAGCCACCAAGCTGATTAGAGGGGCAGAGGGCCTCTGCTGTGAGGAAAGGCAGAGAGAGTTGTGTTTGTTCAGCCTGGAAAAGAGAAGGCTTACAGCTTCNTTTTTCACTTCTGCTGTTTGCTCAATTCTTATATTCTTTGTTGGGTTGGGACACATATTCAGTCCCCACATTCTGGGCTGGGTAACCCAGGGAGACACTCACATTTTAACGAACTCATTGAGAAACACTTAGATCACCAGTTGATGCACTCAACTGTTGATAGGTATTTATCTAAAACATGGGTCATTCTCTGGTCTCCTTTGTGTTGAAATAAATTCAGCTTCTTTGCAACAGCTGTGGCAAGTCACAACCTGCATTATCAAATGAGCACATTCATGGGCACAACACATTTGCTCATCTGCTTTAATCCTTCTTTCATTCTAAGGGTTTATTGCTCTGTCAAAATATGAAGACCATGCACACAAATATTTAAAAAAAAAATATATATATATGATGGGAGAGGATCAGCAACATTCAAAACAGAAAGAAGAAAGTCAAACTGAAGTGTGGCCAGCAGGTTGAGAGAGGTGATGCTGTCCCTCTACTCTCTGCTTATGAGACCCCACCTGGAACACTGCATCCAACTCTGAGGCCCCTAGCAAAACAAGGACATCGACCTGTTAGAATGAGTCCAGAAGAGAGCCACCAAGCTGATTAGAGGGGCAGAGGGCCTCTGCTGTGAGGAAAGGCAGAGAGAGTTGTGTTTGTTCAGCCTGGAAAAGAGAAGGCTTACAGCTTCTTTAGTGTGGCGAAAAAACTGTAACAGGTTGCCCAGAGAAGTTGTAAATGCCCCATCCCTGGAAATGTTTAAGGACAGGCTGGAGCTCTGAACAACCTGGTCTAGTGAAAGGTGTCACTGTCCTTGGCAGGGGAGTTGGAACTAGATGACCTCTAAGGTCCCTTCCAACCCAAATGATACTATTCTATAAAATGGATGGTGTGGAGAAATGCATAAAAACTAAAGCAAATATTTCAGATGAGGTGCTAATAACATGTTTTTTAAGGGCTGTGCCACAGCACTTTGTTTACATACACACTGATGTCTTATTTCTAATAAATAATGATGACAAGCTAATACTTCTTTCATGGTGCCTTAACTGCTGTATACTAATACAAAAATATGCTTTGGAAGAGGACTCTGGTTTTTACTCAAAGCATAATATGGTGGGTGTGGAGAAAGTGTTCCCTTTTATGTTTCTGAAGAACAGTGTTTGTTAAATGTCATGTTGACCTATCTGGGAAACTTTCTTCATCTACAATAGAATTATTTAAAATGTAACCATGGAGCTATGTAAAAAATAAGTCAAGTGACAGAAAGTAAGAAACTATTGTTAATGCTGAGTTACTATCTAATTATATGTTTTAAAACAGCAGTTTTCAGTGTGAACAATACAACTGAAGGTCTTTAAGTAGCTTTATGTTTGTAAGTAGCACAAAGAAAGAGAAGGTCAAACTTTTTAGCAGGGCCTGTTGCAGTAGGACAAAGTATATGGGCTTTAAACAAAAAGAGCATTGATTCAGACTAGATATTAGGAAGAAAACTTTTATGATGACAGTGGCTGTGAAATCCCAGCACATGTTGCCCAGAGGTGTGGCAGATGTCCCATCCCAGGAAGCCTTCTAGATCAGGTTGGATGGGCCTCTGTGCAACCTGATGTAGTTGAAGATGTCTTTACTCATTGCTGGGAAGTTGGACCGGATGACCTTTACAGATTCCTTCCAAATCAAATCATTTATTATTCTCTAGTCAGGTTCTTGGGTCATGCCATTAACCTCTTAAAGCTTTTATTGTCTGTGTGCTGCTATTGTCTTCTACCACCCGTGTGCTGTTAGAAGGCATTTTCTTCTTTATAAACCTGTTCCTTATTGATAACATATTTTCTTCATCAAAAATACTCAATTATTTACATTTCAATTTATTATACTTTACGGAAACACAGTTTAATTTTTACTCAGTTCCCCCATCTGGTTCTGTTGAATGAAAAGGCTTGTAACATTTACCAAGGATAACAATAAAAGCAATTGCAACATTGCTGATTATATTTTTTCAGCCCACATCTCAGAGCTTTTATTTTCTTTTGGTTTTCATCCCAAACTCCATTTGCTAATAACTTTCAACATAGGAAGAAAATAGCTTTAATATCTGTCCTTAGCTGCAGGAATGAGTGCTAATCAGCTATAAATTAGTTCTAGTCACTCACAAGCAGTTAGAGTAGGCTCATGATGTGGAAAATAATAATTAAAAAGCTACTCCTCTTGCAGAATTTAATTTTACCAGCAGAAACTAGCATGGATGATTGGCCATAAAAAGCTGATACAGTCTATTGTACAAAATGTTTGGATTTTTTTTCTCCTTTTAATATTGTAATATCTGACTGTCTAAGGTGCCAAACCAGAGGTAGTTTAGAACACATGATTTTTCAGAAAGAGCCCATCCACTGAAAAGCTTCCTGTTTCTCATGATGGATTTTCAGACTTCAGAGGTACTACTATAATTGACCTCTAAATATTTTGTTTTGACTGACTACATTTCATACTTCAAAGTATGTGAAGTCTTGTAAAGTACCTGCAAAATATGAAATCTAACTGTTTACACTCAGATAATTCTTGTCACAGAAAGCAAAACAATGTCAGGTTTCCATGCTTTTACTGATATTTTTTCACAGGGTTTTCAATTTCTACTGCTAAGGAACAAATCTAAGAAAAATGCTTTTAGCCTTAATTAATTATATCTTTCATCTGAACTAATGAGTGAAACATTAATTTTAGAGCTTTTGCCTCCATTTTAGCGCTTCCATTTTAGTACTTCCATTTTCAAGTTAGAGCTTTAGCCACTCAAGTATCAGAAGATGCACAGAATTTTAAATTAAAAATATTCAGTATCCCTCTTTGGATAGAACAGTATGCTTAATACTCAGTATGGTGGAAAATTAGGATATTTTATTCAAATATAAGTCATCAACCCATGATTTGAAATACTGATTTGAATATGTATCAAAGTATAATTTTCCACTATTGACAATGCCATATGAATGTATCCAGCTATAAATACAAATGATATTCATGCATGAAAAGTGTCATTTGATCACATACAGTTTTGGCCTCTGTGGTGCAAGAAAGACACCGACACAGACCAACTCACCAGAGGACCTTTAAGATTGCTCAGGGCTGGAGCACTGAATGTAAAAGTGGTTGAGAAAGCATGGCTTCAGTCTGGAGAAAAAAGAAGAAAGAGATGTTTAGCTATCTAATGGGAAAATGCAGAGAGAGCAGAGATCAGACTTGGAGAAATACCACAGAAAAGCAAAATGCAATGGAGACAGGTTGTTAGAATGAATTCAAGTATCATCTTTTCTCAGTGAGGGAAACATAACACCAGAACAGGCTCCCAGGAGGTGATGGAACCTCTTGGAGATCTTGGATGAAACCTAAGCAACACAATTTCACTGGATTCTCACAGTACAGGAGGTTGGCAGAGACACCTTCAAGGGGTTGCTTCCAACCTTCAGTGCTGTGATTCCATGTCTCTACTTAATGAAGGTTGCAAAAGGATTTTAGAAGAATTTGTAGACTATTCTGGTGAATTATTGCAGTTCTGCATAAAATTTTATTTTCTTAACATGAACTGGGTTACATAAAATACATCCTAAAATATATCAGTGTGTTTTTGTTTGTCTATCTATCTATCTATCTATCTTATTCACAAGATTATAAATGGATATCACGTTCCAGGCTCTTGGGTGCATGGTGTGACTCTTGAGGATGGTGCTGTGAAGGACCAGGAGTTGGAATTGATCCTTGAGGGTCCCTTCCAATTCAACTAATTCTGTGATTCTGTGATAGTGACTATTAAGTAGTATTGTCTTTTTGTCATCAAAGTAATTGAGAATATTTCATGATAGTCCAGGTCCTTTAAAATAGTGAGTGCTATCTACTTGCCCTGGTTGACAAGCAGGAGGAAAGAACTGGAAGAGGGGCTTTTACACGAAGCCATGTAGTGATACAAACAAGGGAGAATGGTATTAAACTGAAGAGTAGACGTAGGTTAGATATTAGGAAGAAATTTTTTTTACCATGAGAGTGGTGAAGCACTGTAACTTGTTGCCCAGAGAGACTGTTAATTCCCCTTCTCTTAAGGTGTTCAAGGCCAGGCTGGATGGGGTTCTGAATAACCTGGTCTAGTGGAGGACACCCTGCCCATGCAAGGTGGTAGAGGTAGATAATCTTCAAGGTCCCTTCCAATTCTAACCTTCTATGATTCTAACTGGAATACCATCCCAGTTTAATCCATGTGTTTGTACAGTCTTAGCTTTGATTTGCAGTGTGTAAAGCTTTCTGAGTGACAGATAATTAAGCCGTGAGAATCTCAGGCATACAAATTCAGAAATAGTATTTCGAATTTAATGGGAATTGTTGCATTTCATTTTTAACACATGCAAATGAAAATTCTTGTGGTATACCACAGAACACTGTTCCTCCTTAGGGTTAAACTCTCCATGGGCAAATTGTTTTAATACGCAAGTTACCATTCCAGTATATGTCAATCATTGAAATGAAAAATCAATACATTTCAAATCGCCTGACACCTAGTAACATACAAATGGCTCAACAATTCATCACTGACTCCAGAGACATATCTGAGTGATATTGATATTAGCAGTATTTGATAAGTTTAATGTGCCAAGATAAAATCTTTAAGTCAGTGTAAATGTATATATGTTTGAAAAAGAAAGAAAATATTATTTCTCTTCCTAATAGTGTGCTACATTGGCCAATAATATCCACATGTGGATCTGTCAAAAACTGACCAGAAAAATGTCTTACTAGATTAGGATCTTACTAGAGATGTGTAGTGAACTTGAAAAGTGAATTATTATTGTGATTCCAAGTATTTATGTTGGAACAATAATCTCAGAGTTCAACAGTAAATTACTGCAGAATTCTACTTTTATTAAAGCCCACACAAACAAGACTGGAAGCTTCATTTTGCAGGGGAACATCTGCATTTCCTTCATTACCTAAGAACCAAGTGATTTAATTTCTAGTATGATTCTTTAAACTAGCAGTTTCCCCCTGTTCTCATTTTCATTTACATTACGCGTGGCCACAAAAGAAGGACCACAACACTACACTTAGACACACCTGACACTACTCCTCATGTACTGAACAAGTTCCATGCAGTTTAGAGAAAAGATTTCTTCTTAATCCAAATTTCTCAATCTAGTCTCTGGAGCTGACAAAACAGCATTGTTTAAAATTAATAGTAATCTACTAGGAGATAAATAGGGCCTTCATTCAGAAATTTTATTTCACATCAAGTACTTGAGTTAGGTGTTGCAACTCCCAATTCCTGCTAGACATTCCTGTCAGTAACTTGCAATCACCTTTCGTGGCTGACATCTGCAAGAATGCAATGGGTGTCTCAAGATGACCATGAAGTCCAGTTGAGACTAGCCAAGAAAACCACACCAAGACCTCCGTAACAAGTCTCACAGGAAATGCTATCTGTTAGATTCATTGGTATTCAAGACCTTTGTGTCCTGCCTGATGGCTTTGAGACAGAAAATGATGTATCATTTTTCACATATTAAGGCCAGTTACATTCGTCACCACTTCACACCCATTACTTTGTTGAGTCTTTTTGCCATGCTCTCAGTCAAATCATATCGGGTTAATTTAAAAACAGATTTTGGTCTCTCACCTTCAGGATGTGCTGTAAAAAAATCAAAGAATTTCCAGGCTACTTGTACCTTTCTTGAGGACCATTTCTATTTTAGAACTGTAGTCTTTACTTAGAGAAGAAACCCCTTGAAATCTTTTTTGCCTAAATATTTTCATTATATTTAATATAGGGACAATGATATTTTCTTCACTTAAAATGCAAACAAATGAATACAAGCCAGTTACAATTAGAAAAAAGAACCTTATCAAAAAAAAGAGTTTAGTAGCAAACCCAGGGTTTTTAAAATACGATGCAATGCTAGCAGAATTCCACCCTTTTAGATTTCCTTTATGGTTTCAGGTATTTCAAGAACATTGAAAGTTGATTTAGCCCCTTATGATTCATGTGACTAGAACTCAGAATATATGGAAGTAACTTCACATTTTAAAAAACTGTGATCTTCTCATATACCTTTTTATATGGCCATCTTAGCTAGGTTTTGGGTGCCCTGTCCCTGGCCAGTGTTCAAGGCCAGGTTGGATGGGGTCATGAGCAACCTGATCTACTGGGTGGCACCACTCTCCACGGCAAGGGGATTGGAATAAGGTGATCTTTGATGTCTGTGCTGGTTTAGCCTGGGTAGAGTTAGTTTTCTTCACAATGGCAGGTATGGGGATTTGTGCTGAACTCAGCGTTGATAAGAAAGATGATTTTGTTATTGCTGAGCAGGGCTTACACTGACCCAAGGCCTTTTCTGCTTTTTGTACTGCCACGCTGGTGAGGGGCACGGAAAGCTGGGACAAGCCACAGCCAAGACAAGTGGCTCCAACTGACCAAAGGGATATTTCATACAATATAACATCATACTCAGTGTATAAAATGTGGGAAGGAGGAAAAGGAGGACATTTGACATAATCATGTTTGTCTTCCCAAGTAACCATTACATGTAATGAGCACAGGGGAAGTGTGAATTATTTCCTGCTTGCCCATGTGAAACAGCAAAATAATTCCTTGTTTTGCTTTACTTGTATATGCATTTTTGCTTTCCCTATTAAACTCTTCTTATATCAGCCCATGACTTTCTATCTTTTACCCTTCTGAAGTCCTCCCCAAACAAGCAGTTGCATGGTGCTTGGCTGCAGACTTGGGTTAAACCACAACAGGTCCCAAGCCATAATATGACACTATCATATACAAAAGCTTGCATGAAAGATCTTTGACTATAATAATATGTATGTATTCTGCTGTTTAATTATTTTATTTTGTTGACATTTTTTTGTCAAACTGTCAGAACAGACATATATGTCATATGGTGTGCTCCATGGCTTATTTAGCATACAGCACAATGCTATTATCCTCAAGTATATATTGATGAGCCTTCAGGCATTTTTTTTATGAATTTAAAAAGAAGAAAGTATTACTTGCTAAGCTATTGAGATGATGTTGGAGCACACTAAAAAATGCAAGAGTAATCACTTGTCACTGAGTGTGGTAATAAGATGAAATCAAGAATGTAAAAATGGAAGGTGAAGAACAGAGTTTCTTATTATGAAGTATAATTCAGAGCAAAGCTTCTTACAGCAAGAGTCAAGTAGGAACTGTCTTAAAAAAAGGAAGAAAAGGGATTTCTACACCCTCATGCCATCTCTTCTTCCTATGTACTTCATAGGCTTAGTAATAAAAGAAAGCAGAATCCACACAGTGGACTTCTATGCCCCAAGATTTGTGTGTGGTATGTGTGCATCAGCTTAACCATTCAGCTACCCTTGACTGATCAAAGGGAGTACTGTTGTCAATAATTTCCTTTATTAGATACAAAGTAACTGAAGCCTCCATGGACAGGCAGCTGAGGTCAATGGCTCATGAATACCTTTACAAGTAGACTGAATGAAGTACTGACACATACACCAGATATAATTTGGCATGAGTTTGGAGGCAAAACACCAGAAGGAGCAAAATGAGGGTTCTTGGAACCAGGAAAATCTGAGAGAGCGTGGAGAGACTCAACAGGACCAGGCCTGACCTGTCAAGGGCAATGCCACAGCAACAACAATAGATTTAAACAGCTCCAGGGAGCTGAGAAACCCTGAGTGAGGAGAACTGGGTAGGCCAACAGAGGGAGCAAACAGGACATGGCATCAGAAAGACATGGAATGGGAATTTGCATGACAGTGTGCACATAGGAGGGAAGAGCTACTCTCCTGGCTCCTGAAGTGAGCTCACCTAGTGTTTTTTTCTTACCCAGCTAGAAAAGACCCAGCTATGGTTCCTTCATGGTTGAAAGCCATTGCTAGAAGGAGTCTGGTGACCCAGATGGAGCTTCCTCACTTTTATGCAGCTGTCCAGGTTTCTGGCTGCAGGGAGTGTTTGAGCTTTTGTACTGGAGGGCAGCAGAGACCCAGGGGCAGCATGCCAGAGTTGGGAGTAATGGAAACCCAGCTAAAGTGCACCTACACCAATGCACGTGGTATGGATAACAGACAGGAGGAACTGGAAACCATTATGCAGGAAAGTTATGATGTATTTGCTGTCATGGAAATGTGGTGGGATGACTCCATAACTGCAGTGTTCCAGTGAAGGCTATAAGCTCTTCAGTAGGGACAGGCGGGGAAGCAGAGGCAGTGGGGTGACTCTGTACACTGGGGAGGGTTTCAACTGTGCAGAGCTCAAAGGCAGTGGTGATAAGGTTGGGTGCCTGTGGGTAAGGATCAGGGAAAGGCCAACAAGACAACCTGCCCAACCTGATCTCCTTTTATACCAGGTGACCCACCTGGTGGATAAATTAAAGGCTGAGGATGTAGCCTACCAGGACTTCAGCAAAGCCTTTGTCACCACCTGCCATGGCATGGGAAGCTTTCAACACATGGTCTGGACAGGTGTACTTTTTTCTGGGTTAAAAAATGGCTGGCTATAGCCAGAGAATGGAGATGAATGGTGTCACATCCTGTTGTGTCCATACACTAACAGTTTCCCCCAGGGCTCAATACTGGGGCCAGTCCTATTCAATATCTTTATTGATGGTATGGGTGAGGGGATCAATTGTACTGTCAGTACACAAGTTCACAGATGATACCAAGTTAAGTGGGAATGTTGATCTGCTGCAGGGCAGGAAGGCTCTGCAGAGGGATCTGGACAGGATGGATCAACGGGCCAAGGNGACTCTGTACACTGGGGAGGGTTTCAACTGTGCAGAGCTCAAAGGCAGTGGTGATAAGGTTGGGTGCCTGTGGGTAAGGATCAGGGAAAGGCCAACAAGACAACCTGCCCAACCTGATCTCCTTTTATACCAGGTGACCCACCTGGTGGATAAATTAAAGGCTGAGGATGTAGCCTACCAGGACTTCAGCAAAGCCTTTGTCACCACCTGCCATGGCATGGGAAGCTTTCAACACATGGTCTGGACAGGTGTACTTTTTTCTGGGTTAAAAAATGGCTGGCTATAGCCAGAGAATGGAGATGAATGGTGTCACATCCTGTTGTGTCCATACACTAACAGTTTCCCCCAGGGCTCAATACTGGGGCCAGTCCTATTCAATATCTTTATTGATGGTATGGGTGAGGGGATCAATTGTACTGTCAGTACACAAGTTCACAGATGATACCAAGTTAAGTGGGAATGTTGATCTGCTGCAGGGCAGGAAGGCTCTGCAGAGGGATCTGGACAGGATGGATCAACGGGCCAAGGCCGAGGGTATGAGGTTCAACAAGGCCAAGAATTCTGCACTTGGGTAACAACAACCCAGAGCAGTGTTGCAGGCTGGGGGCAGACTGACTGGAAGTTGGCCCAGTGGAAAAAGACGTCCTAGGGGTGCTGGTCAACAGCAACTGAACATGAACCAGGAGTGTGCCCAGGTGGCCAAAGAAGGCCAAAGGCATCCTGGCCTGTATCAGGAACACTGTGGCCAGCAGGACCAGGGATGAGATTGTTTTTCTGTTCTTATCACTGTTGTGGCTGAACCTTGAGAAAGCCTTATGAGGAGCAGCTGAGGGAGCTGGGGGTGTTTAGTCTGGAGAAAAGGAGGCTCAGGAGTGACTTTATCACTCTCTACAGCTACTTGAAAGGAGGTTGCAGCAAAGTGAGGACCTGTTCTCCCAGGCAACCAATGACAGGGGGAAAGGACATGGTCTTAATTTGCACCAAGGGAAGTTCAGGTTGGACATCAGGAAGAATTTCTTCACTGAAAGGGTTGTCAAGCTTTGGAAGAGGCTGGCCAGGGCGGTGGTAGAGTCACTACCCCTGGAAATGTTTGAGAAATTAATGGACATGGCATTTAATGTTATGGTTTTGATATGCTGGTGTTTGTTCAAAGGTTAGACTTGATTATCTTGGAGGTCTTTTCCAACCTAAATAATCCTATGATTCTATGATGAGATCCTTCCTCTAAGGAAAGTAAGGATATGTCCTTTGACATTTGCCTACAATAACTATTTCTCATTACTTATTTTTCAAAATCTATCTTTTATATTTTTTTAGTATTTCTAATTGGCACTCTGATATGAATTATCATACAAAAATTAAGTATTTTTAATTTTTATATGTTTTTCTTTGTTTTAGTTTTAAAAAATGACTAACTGTAATTTGTCATACTCTCATGCAGTTATTTTCTAGACTGTTTCTCACTCTATATTCTTGCTGTCCATTATGTCTTATCAAATAAAAGGGCCATAGTTTCCATCAGAAAGTCTGTACATTTTATGAGACCAGATGTTACAGTCTAATTAAAGACAAAGTTCCGAAAACATTTTAATCTCTCCAGCTGCACTAGTACAGCCTACTCTTTATAGTGTCATGCCACAAATTAGCAAATTAGGGTTTTGCACATGTTCTTTGCTGTTGATATTGATTACACATCAGATACTTAAACAACAATCAGGTGAGTAACACAGATGCACAGTTCCTATTCTAATGGTGAAGGTGTGGCATAAAGATAAGGAGCTGTCCAATTTTATACCTGTGCAAATGGTGATTCCTTACTTGTTCCTTTGGGAATTTCATGGAATTGATAGGTCAGAGTGTCACAGGACATGGTCTGCTTTTTTTGTTTTGGGTTTTACTTTTTTCCACTCTCCCCAGAATACCTATATTTTCCTGTGTATGTGCCTCATTCTGTTATGAAATGGCATTTATTTATTCCCCACCTAATTAACATGGCACTCACATTAACAAAGATATCATCTTACTGTGTTTTGAGGTTTTTTTTCAACTCTCATTTTCCTGTGCACATCTGGCTGTCACACTCAAGTGTGAGTTGCCTCCTACTACTAATGTAATAAAAACATGATAGTAAGGATATAATGTTAGAGAAGGAAATGTAGGGAATTAAACTTGTTTTCCTTAAAACACCCAGTCATAGGGAGGTAGTGTTGCAAAATTAACTTTTTCTTAATTTTAAACATGGAGTAAACCTTACACTCAAAAACTAAAATGAACTCTAGAGTCGGCTGAGAATTATTCCAAAATAGCTGTCCTTACTTTTTTATTACATTTAAATTTGGTGTAAATGTACCTGCATATACATATTATCAAACATTCTGAGTTGTTAACAAGACCAGAACATTCTTTCCTTGATGTAGAAGTGAGGCTCACCCTCCAAAGACACGTAAAGCACTCAGCTACACTTCAGAGAAACCCCACCATGAAACTTATACATCATCATTAATCACACCTTTGGTTAAAACATGTTTTAGCCTTTACAGCATCATAACACCTCTACCAAGTTGGATGGCCATGATCAAACTGCTACTTCCTGTACCAAATATCCTCTTATTTCCCCTCCTTCTTCATTAACTTTGTTGTCTGCGGGGCTGTTTCTCTCACATATTTCTCACTCCTCCTTACCATGCAGCTGTACAGCATTTTATACCCTTTCTTAAACATTCTTCTGCAGAGTCACCAACAGTGTGACTGGTAGGCCCAGGTGTCTCCTGTGGTATATCTGTTTCAGAATCTGTTAGAACCACCAGGAACTGGCTGTGTCCAACATGGACAGCCCCCTGCCTCTCCTCACAGAATCAAGCCGTGCAGCCCCCATGCTGCCAACCCTTTGGCACCAATATCCATTACAGATTAATTTGCCACATTAAATAAATTTCAAATAATGGTAGAAAATTGATGGTCATAATTTTTAAAAATAGGGATATCATGGCAAACTTTGTTATTTTTATATTGTAAAAAATGTATTATAGCATGCTTTTAGGAAGATGGCAGTGTAATTTTTAGGATTAATAGTGACTAGAATAACTAAAACAGCAAAAAATCATGCAGCAGGTAACCAGCATTGTTCACTCTGCAATATTTAGATTTTCAGAAAAGCCAGAAAATTAAGACAACTTTCCATAACTTGCCAAAATGTTTCATTAATTGCCAGAAAGTTCTTAAAAGTCTTGGCAATGTTTTCCTTTTGATTTGTGCCAGGGTTGATGCAAGCTGCCACTGCAGGAGAGGATGCCACTGTCATTGAAGGTGTGCATACTGAATAGTCTACTGCCACCTTAGGCAGTGTGGAGCTCATCCCATTTTTGTTTGCTAAACCATGAAATACAATCTTCCAGATAGCAACTGACTGCAAGTAGCACAGTCTTTCTTATTCTCCCCTCCCCTTTACGTGGGTGTACTTGTATCCATTCAAACTCGCAAAATAATTTAAATTTGTGTGCATCTCCAACCCAAATACATACCATTTATTACATAGATGTCAATACCAAAGGTTATTAGGAAAGAGCCCCAAAACTTCCAAGAAAAACTGAACACCTTGTGCATCAGGATATGCTTTAGCTGCATTTATTTATTTTCAATTCTATAGAAATGATCTACACTGAAGTATCTAAGGATATTTTTCTTACTTGGGAGGAAGAATTTGTAGCAGGTACAATTTTTGTACTGCCACATTTGGACAGTGATTTTGCTGTGAATCAGTGAAAAGTATGAAAATATTTTTCTTCTTTGATTTCATAGGGCTTTGAAAGCATAAGAGTCTGGTTTTTTTCTTGAGCATTCCTCATGAGCTAGCTCCAAATGTCTACTTAGAGTCTGAAGAATATGGGCTGTGAGTCCACTCCAAAAAATTTCATACCCCCAAACTATGCCACATGAGAAAGGAAGGCATATTCATATTTTATTTATTTTCAAGATCTTTCTAAGTTGCCTTTTTTTGTTGTTGTTTTTGTTTTTATTTCAGCCTAGATAATGCAAAAACACAGATAGCTTCAGCTAGCACACTAAAATTTGGTCAGCTGTTTTCTACCATACATACATGTATACATAGAGTTGAGAAGGGGGAAGAAATTCATGGAGAGAAATAACTGACAGCTTCTCTCAGATACTGAGACCTTCTTCATCTAATAAGGTCAAACTCATTCATCAGCCAAAGCTTAATGTATGGAACTCTGACTCCAGCAATACCCTTTAATTTCATTTAATTGGAACCAGATTATAAGGATCTATAAATTTGTCCTTATCAACCAGGACTCTGTTGGAAAAGTTCCTAATGGAGACAAGGAGAAATGAGAAGTTCTTTCAGCATTCTGTTACTCTGCCAGCACACAGAAAGTGTGACAAATTCTGTTCTTTTTTCTTAAATTTCAAGTCTGTACACAGTAGTTTTGAGAGCAAAGCTTAGGATGCCTCTCCACATGTTCTCAGTGAACACTCAGGATAGATATTAGTAAAAAGTAGACAAAGTGACAAAATCTGACCCTATAAATCCCATAACTTCCACTTATCTTCAAATGAAAATATTTCAGCTTCCTTCCAAAAGGAAGCTGAATATTTCAGCTATCCTATTCCAAAAGGATACTGCTATGCTTATGAGTGTTCAATACCTACTTGATTCTACAGGGAGACTTATTTTTATGACAATGATTAGTTTTAATTATTATCTTTTACCATCTTTGGTGAATGTCATTGAGCCTTATAAAGAAAAGCCAAGTGAAATTTTTGAGTCTAAAGATGCAGAACAAGTTTACATCTTCAACAAAAAGCTATATTCATAATTGCATAACAAGAATCAGGCCCCCTGGTACTTTGGGTTTAGTCAGAGCAAGAGGAGATAAATACTCTTATCCTATACAGTTAGTAAAAGAGAAGGTTGGGAAACCAAATGCATAGTGCATAAACCGGTATTTGTTTATCCATCTGCCTTATTTTTCTACTCTATCCAGAGATTAGACATATACAGATCCTACATTAAGTATCCTAAAGGAGCAATTGAAAGTAGCTATCTTTTCTTAAGCGTTGTGGATGTCTTTTCCTAATTACTTAAATAATTAAGAACTTGTGACGGTTATGTTCCAAATTAATGGCAGAGAAATGAGCTGTAACACATAGAATGCTCTGTTCCATTGCTTACAAAATGATTTGGGAGTATTATTTGCATTATGCTTGTGCTCATTTCCTCAAATAGCACGAGTCTGATTGCATGCAGTGATAATTTAAAAGTGAACAAGCTTACCTATTTGGTTCATGTAAGAAGCAGAGGGACTCTAAATTGCCCTGCTCAGAAGCGGGTATACTTTATTTCCTAGCACATGATGTTGGCAAGACACTGCATGCCCATAGCAGGATTGCTTTTAATGTAAGCCATGTTTCTAGAAAAAGACTAAGCACATTGTGTAAGATAAGCAAGAGAGAAAGGAAAGTTGTTACTGTTTATAATTATTTGGGTTTAGATTTTTTTCTTTAAACAGTTAAAAGATCAGATTTTGCTTTGAAGAAGTAGCTGGCACCTTACAATCCTTACCTACTTCTTTGCCCTTTCTTTGGTGGAAAAAACTTAGAATAAAGTCAATTCCTGCAAAAACTTCTTCACCATTTTCTGAATGAAGCACACTTTTTTGTCAGATGCTAAAGATAGATATCCATACTGGTTGTTTTGGGGAGGTTGGAACCAGAAGGGAAGTGGAGTTCTCTGTTGGAAGATACATATATGTCTGTTGTAAGACTCACTCAGTTGTCTGGGAACATTTTCTTCCCCTTGCTGAAGTGAAAGAGGAAATTTATGAAGTAAGCACCTATTTATCACTCTAAATGTTAAAAATGTCAAAAAGAAAGCTTATATTTTTTTCATTAATTAGAATTGCTAGCCACTAATCACGTGAGCATAAGTAAATACTTTTAAAATGAGGATGAGCTGTCAACTACTAAAAAGAGAATGATACATTAGTGGAGAAATGTTACAAACTAAGGCAGACATTTTTGCCATTTGCTGCTGCACAACTGGCAAGCAATTCATGAAGATGAATTCACAGCCCTTGAAGTTCAGGAATGACAATACTTCTGTTTTCTTCAGTCAGAAGGAAAAATTAAGTTTCATTGTAGACATTAATGACTTGTGATATCACAAGAAACATCCTATCCAAAGAGAATGTAAAATTTTTTACACAGTTAAGTACTGTAAGATTGCGTGTAAAAGCAACAGTCTGGGAAATCACCTGCAATATGAAACATAAGAGGTGAGGACCAGCCAGCTGGCATTATCAAGGATTAATGGCTCTTGGAAACATATTTTCCACGTACTTACTTTCATGATGAGAAATAATTGCAAACTCCTGTCCCAAAAAGTCACACCTAATTGGCAGAGTCAAATAATTTCAGAAGAGTCAATGATCTTGCTGAACAAAGTATTTTGTAATTGATAACTTGGTATACTGACCCTAGCTCTTATTTGCACTGAAAGTCCATAAAGATGTATTTATGCTTTTGTCTACACCGCACTTCCAAGTTAGTCAAGACAGAATGTATTCCAGGATGTTTACATAATTCCTAGGATTTTGGCAATGCAGTTGTCTTTGCCTTTGACTGTTATACTGTTGTGGTTTAGCACAGCTTGGTTTTTAGTTAAGGAAAAATCCACCAGCCACGGAAGTGATTCTCTGCGAGGAGATGCTAACAGCTTCCTCCAGACCCAACAGAACCAATCAGCTGGCTAGTTTTGAATACTGAAAACTCTGTTAAGCCACTTAAGAAAGCTAAACATGCCTCTGTGAAATCACATTTAAGAATAAACAAATCCTGGGAAAATCTCTTTTGCTTCTGGCCTCTGGACAAGTAACTGGGGTGCCCGCGTGGCCCGGCAGGGGCTGGAATGGGCCCTGCTCCATCTCGGCACCGGCCGTGTCTGCCCACAGCACGGCTTGGCTAAGATTCTGCCGCTACTGGGTTTCTGGGCAGGCCACTGAGATCTTGGCCACTCCTGCTCCACTTGAGGATAGGCACAACTCCCCCAGTGCGGCCGCTGAAATGAAATTCCACACCTCGATAGCTCTGGATGCTGCCTGGCAGAGATCATGTGACCAACAGCGAGAGGCAAACTCCTGATGCAAGGCCCGGGTAAGACTAACTCTTTCAGCACTGTGAAATTCCCCAGAATAGATGAAACCTACAGATATCAATTCCCTCCTGAGTCAGAGGAAAGGAAAAAGTGAAGGCATGTGAAGAAAACAACATGGAGACACCAAACTCAGTGAAGGAAGAAGAGCCAAAGCCCAGAGAGAGGAGAAAGAGGAGATGCTTCAAACCTAAGAGCTGAAGTTCATTTGTAAAGCTATGGTGATGGACTCTGATACATCAGAATATCCCCTGTAGTTCATGAAAAGCATGGGGGGATGGAGCATTCAAACCGCAGCCATGAGCAAAGGCACCTCTGCTGTAACAAGCAAATGTTGAAGTAGCTGTGATCGAGTGAGAAGCTTGAACAGGAGGAGAGGCGTAATGAAGACCCTTGCCCCCAGAGAAGAAGAAGACCTCTGTTCCCAGAGATGAAGATGATCCCAGGGACAGATGAAGAGAACCTTTCCTTCTGAACAGCTAGTCCTTAAAATGGTACCCCATTAGCTAAGACTGAACCCTTGAAAACAGTTGTGGGGAAAGATGTAAATTGAAGGAAGGGACTTTCACATTGCAAACAGACTTCCATTTTCTGGCTGGCTGATTTGCTGTGACATTGAAGCCACGAGAGAACTGTTTCTTGTGGAGAAGTCTCTATGGCATGGCAAGAGAGCCTACTCTCCCTAAATGAACTGAAGAAAGATTATTATAGAGGTGATAAACTGACAGAAAAACCCAAGTTTTGTCACTTTACATTGTCACTGGGAAAGGAAAGAAAAGATGGGGAGAGGAGAAGTGTTCTGAAGGTTTATTCTGACTCTTATTATTTGTCTTTTAATTCTGTTAGTACTAAACTTTCATTATATTCTTTAAAGTTTTGAGCCTGCTTTGCTTTTCTCCTAATCCTTGTCTCACAGAAGAAAATGAGTAAATAATGGATGTGAACTAAAACCACTATGCTAAAATGGTGTTTCTGCCCAGTTTCGAACGGAACCTGCTACATATACTTAATACTGATTCCAAATATAAGCACAGAAATATGTTTGTATTGTAATCTTTCTTCCACTGGGGGAAAAATAAAATGTACTTTAGACCTCAAGATAAAGATTTGGGAAGAGCTAATCACTTTAATCCATCTCAATGGGACAGATTACACATAAGGGTTAATATTGCTGTTAGAGTTTTCAGCAGTAGTTTTATCTACTACTTACACACATTAATGTTAGTGAAAGTATGTTATCCTAGCTTTTCCTGGCATAAGTAGGCTTTTAGAGTTTCTAGTAAATTAAATTTTTTCACATTATATCTGCCCGCACTTTTATTCTCTTTAGAAGAAAAATGAAAGTTAGGTGTATTCTGAGTGGGGGTTTTGGTGCTGGAGACGGGGTGCTTTGAGTTTGGGGTATTTTATTTGATATCTATAATGTCATTAGAAGAACATTTTCATTTATAAATTCATCAAGCTTGACTTTTCAGCAACTCAGTATTCATTTACATTCTGATCGAAATTCATCATTACCCAGGAAAAAACCTAAACACTTACCCCTCTTCATACCAGACGATAAATTGCACAAGGTAATCTTTGATAAAGTGTGGAAGAAATGCAAAATTATGATCTCTCTTCCAAGACATCAACACCTGATATACAGGAACACATCTTTTTGTCTACTCTGGTTTAGTAAAGCTCTTTCTACTTTGTACCTCTGCAAGCAGTGGTGGGGATTAGCATAAAGAGACTAAATAAAAAAAAAGAAATATATTACTATAATTAATAAATGATCCTTCCATGATAAAACTACAAACTCAAAACAGAGAGAAAAATGTCAAGGCACCTTTTTGTTTGGAACACAGAATAATCAATTTATAGAATAGCTGGAGTACTGTAAAGTACAGTCTTTTGGGAAGGGTTTATTGCTGATGGTTATGTGATGTCCATCCAGCATATATATTGGTGCACAATTCTCAAGGGAAAATGGACTTGTATTCTTTGACTAACTATAAAGCTTGCACTGCAATTTCTAAGATTTAACAGAATGCCCTCCTAACCCACCCAAACCCCCGAAACACCAAAGAAACACACCATAATCAACAAAACCATCAAAACCCAAGCTGCAAGCAGTATGTGGCTTCTTTGTTTATGATAGTAGGTAAATTTAGTGATTTAAATTTGCTTCAAATACTAGACTTTGATTGATGGCTTCCAGTAGAAAAAAAAAATGATTGACAGTAGCTGTCACTGCTAACAGAAGAACTTAAAAACAAACAAGGAAGAGTTAGGAAAGATGTCAAGACTATTATCTCCAGGGTAACAGTTTGATCATACATCCTAGAGACAAAATAATGTCACAGGTTCACCTTTTATTGTAAGAGTGAGCAGTACTAAGATATGAGGTGGAAAAAACTAAAAGCAAACTGCATATTAAAGTGTTTCAGTTGTGTTAGTAAAATCTCAGAATTTTTAAAACGACTGCAAACTGCTACCATTCCTGTTTTAACTGTCACCACCACTTTTCCTTGGACATTCTGTTAACATTTATGACACCATTCTAAGGTAATAAGAAATCTGCATTTATTATTCCAGCCTAAGAGTAATACATTTTTTATCAGTCATATTTCTTATTTATTTCCACTTTTGACCCTAGAATGAGACAATTAAGAAACTGGACTTAATCAGAAAATTTAGATGTTCAGAAGAGACAAAGCTCCAGTAACTATCCTAAATTTACTTTAGAAGCATCACCGTTTCAAATTGAAATTAATTTGTGTCTGAAAAGACCATTCAGGTCTCTGTTCTGCTCGAAACTTGGATAGTTTTATTTAATGCCACTCGCATTAAATATTAACTGTTTTCTGAAGCCAAACTAAACTAAGAGTAACAATAAAAAAAACATTTTGTGATTACTTATATGCAACTTCATATATTACCCCAATCCCCATATATATGACAGTATTTTTTTAAAAAAAGCTTTAAAGCTTTGAAAGAGAGGGTTTTGATTTTTTGTTGTTGTTGTTGGGTTTGGTTTTTTTTTTTGCTTTGTTTTGTTTTGTTTGGGTTTTTTTTTTCTTTTCAAGTTTTTTTTTTGGCAGATACCTCTTGAAAGAAAACATCATTTGTATTTAATTTACATGCTTGTTTATATTTCAGATTTTCTTTTTCTTTTTCAAAAATTCACTAACTCATTTAACAAATTGCGAAACTGAAATGTGAACATCCACCTCATTTAGGCCTTTCATTTAAACGCTGTTGACAAATAACTGTTACTTTGCTGTTTGTGTCTTTCATTGGTCTGTATATACATGAATTTATTCCAGTCAATATCACCTACATTTAGTGTCCTCTAGTTCCTAAAAAGTCGGTGATCTTTATCAATGGCCTGGTATTAAGGATTTTAATGATAATTAGCTGCATAACACCTAAACTGTTATGGGAATTTAAAAAAAAATTAATTATCTACCTATCTTATGTTACCTTTTCACATTTAAGTATTTGAATGTTCTAAATATCTGAACCTTGCTTCAAGTTTTCATTTCATTTATCCATCCATTCTCCCATCTAAGTGACCTATATTTGTGTGGTGATTATGAGATAATTTATACATGAAGCCCAGAAAGTAAACAATGTATGCCATTTCTGATTATTTAAGTTTTCTCATGTTCATTTTTGACAATATTTTTTAATGTTCTATTTATTTGCATCTGTACAGAACATATGTATCAGAAATAGCAACACAGAAGGAGAATAAAAATGTGGGTAAAAGCTGCAGTGTTACAAAAGCAAATTATTGACATGTTGTTTACCGTTAACTTCGGTAGTTTATTTTTGCCAACAGAACAATGACAATAATACTGTATGAAGTGCACCCAGGCTTAAAAAGCATTTATATCAGGATCTGAGCATTATTTAAAAGTATCCACCAGCAACTTATTCTAAAAAATATACCACTAAGAAAAAGCCTAGAGTATAAAATTTAAAAAAAGGCAAGGAAATTATTCTGTAAAACCAGCAATATAGCAATATAATATGACATGTAGAATATGATGATATCTTCTTGGTGACTTGACATGGTACAGCTGGCTTGTGGCAGGTAAAGACAATGATCATCTGCTGTGTGCAGGGGGGGACTTACTACCAAAATCTGCTCAAGAAAGAACAATGAGCTTTCATTTTTGAGGTTGAGCACGTTTTTATTCAGAAAGTGTTTGCAGCTCTCCACAAACCAAGGGATACTATAAACAATCAGTGAGTCACAAGCAAAAATGTAAAAACAGGCATAAGTGTCAGGCATAAATGAAGTGTAAGCAAGAGGGGATTTCATTTAAAATGGCCTGAGAACACAAGTCCGACTTTTGGACAGTCCACGCCTGCCTATCTCCAGTCAGTTGATTGCCAGACAGTAGAATACTGGTTCTGCTGTGGAAAATGTGTGCTTGGCATTAAATGTTGTCAGGCCAGGGTTTCAACTCAAGTGAGCAGTGTAATATTAACAGTACTAATTTTGCACATGACAGTAATAATTTTTCTTGTTTCATCTTTGTTGTTTTCTCATTCATTGAGCACACACATCTCAGTGAACTTAGAGAGGATGGCCTAATTCAAACTTCCGGAGAGGACGGCCTAATTCGTCTGATTTTATAACTTTAATTTGAAATTAAGAGTGTGCCAAAATGTACGTAGACAAGTAAGTTCTGAGAAAAGTTATTGGAGAACTCATGACAGGCTTTCTGCTTTGCAAGATAATGAGCCTTATAAAGTCTTAAGAAACACTGAAGATATATTTTAAGGAAGTGTGGGGGAAATAGTCTGAAATATTAGTGATTAAATGAAAAGAAGGAAATTATTTCAGGAAAATACAACATTTCTCTGTATTTACTTAGGTGACTCATTCTCTTTAACAGACTGTGTTCCTATATTGCATCAGAGCTTTTCAGAAGAAATAGTACCTTAGAATACTTCTGTTAACAACATAAAGAGGCATTTTATTTCAGCCAGACACATTTCCCTCATCATCAGCACTGAAACTTGGAAGAACAAAACTATTATGACATGGTACCATAGCTTGAAATAGTGTTCAGAGGTTTAATGTTTTAGTGAGGAGATTTGAAGGGTGATGTAATTATTGTCTACAATTTCCATATGAAGGGTAGCAGAGAGGGTTCTCTTCTTTCTGGTGTCTGGTGATTGGTTGTGAGCTAATGTCTTAAACCTGTGTCTGGGAAAGTTCATACTGGATTTTCGGAAAAAGTTCTTCATTGAGAGGTTAGTCAAGCACTGGAACAAACTCCCCAGGGAAGTGGTCATGGCCCCAAGCTTGTTGCTGTTCAAGAAGCCTTTCAACAATGCCCTTATACTGTCTATCTCTTAGGCTGCCCTATGTGGAATCAGGAGTTGTACTCAGTGATCCTTGTGAGTCCATTCCAAGTCAAGATATTCTATGAACTTACATCTAATTGTTAAGGAATAACATAAGGTGAGTGGCAGGAGTTGTACTCAGTGATCCTTGTGAGTCCATTCCAAGTCAAGATATTCTATGAACTTACATCTAATTGTTAAGGAATAACATAAGGTGAGTGGCAGTTTGATGCTGGTTAGGCGCCAAGCACCTCAAAAAAACTATTCACTTACTTGCCTCTGCTATAGCTGAGCAGAGAAGGAGAAATTAAAACTTCATTTTCATGAGGAAAAAGTAAGGATTATTGAGGAAAACAGAAATCTTCAAGGCAAAACAGGATCAAACTTAACAGTATAAAGAAGACTTATTACTAACAGAATTAAAATTTAAAGGAATAATAAAGCAAAATTTCAGAACACCTTTCTCTTCCAGTACCTCCCTCTTTCCAACAAACTGCACAAAGGAAACACATGGGGCTTTGGTCAATGTTTCATTTTTTAAGAGTCTTTCTTTATGTTTAAGGAAAAGAGTTTCTCCTGCTGTGCTGTGGGATTTCTCCCACAGAAGATAGTTCTCTGTGAACTTCTCCAGCATGGCTTCAAACTTCACAAACAACAGTCTGCCCGAATCTGCTGCAGTGAAAAAAATCCCTTCCACGAATTCTTGCAGTCTTCTCACAACTGCCATTGTGGGTCTTAATAGTCATGAGGTTTTAGTCTTTTAAGGATGAGCTATTCCAGCCTGAAAGCAAAGGTTCTCTTCTTCAATCTCTAAAGGCCTTGCACAACATCTGTGATTCTGGCGTGAGCATTTTTCCTTCATGGACTGCACGTGGATTTCTGCACTCGCCCATGTACCTCATTGTTGCAGTGGCTGAACCAGCAGCTGTGGTGGCCGGGGGGCCAAAGGGCTCAGGTACAGGAGAAGCCCGCTGGTGGACAAGCTCCGAAGTTTAAAATCCCCTTAACTCGGTGAGAAAAGCTTCTCCTATCAGGCCTTGTGACCCTATGTAGATTCGGTCTGTCTGGTTGGCCAGCAGCCAGACATCCCTAGTATCCCTTAAGAGGTGGTAATCCAGCCCCCATTCCGCCCATCCCTTCTCCCCATTGGTTGTTGTATTACCCCACCTCCCTTCTCTACCCCTTTATAAGTGCATCCCCGCCGAAGGCAACTGTTTTTCGTCCATGGAATCCTTGTTGTGGTTTGGTAATTAACCCATCGGAACTCTATATGGGGGGCCGCCTCTTGACTCTTTGCCTCTGTTACGCCTGAGCTGGCTATCTCAGTGTGAGTGTGTACTGCGTGTTTCCATCGCACGGGTGAGAGACCTGGCTTGTGAGTGTGCAAAATAGCACTGCCGGGGGTTCCACGCTAGGGAACCCCTCAAGAATAAAGCAGCAGCTTCTTCACCAAACCCCCAAATGGTGTTACCTCATCTCATGAATTATAGGGAAAACAATTTGCAGTATTATAGTCCTCACCACAGCTTGCAGGAGAATTTCAGCTCCAGTGCTGAGAGCGCCTCTTCTCTCTCCCTTCCCTTACTGACCTTGGCATCGTCATGTTTCTTCTTCTCAGATGATCTCACTTTTCCTTTCTCTCTGACTTGGAAGAAAGTTTATGTTTGTTAAGTTGCAGCTGAGAAGTTGATCTTGTCTGGGCTCTGCACTGAGAAAGACTCACTCTGTCTCTCATTGCTGGCCTCGTGGTGTTTTCTCGGCTCGGTGCGAGCCCCACCAGATGCACAGAAGCGCCCGCCGGCCCCACACGGGCATCCTGTGGGCTGCGGCGGCCGCAGATGAATCTCGGCCGCGTGGTCCCAGCCTCAGCCAGGGGGATTTTCTGGCCACATGGCTGCTTGAAGCTCCAGGGTGGTTTCTCCTGGCGGCCCGGCCCCGCACTGCCGCAGCTGGGGGCCCAGGCCCGCTCCAGGATGGAGCCTGGGGGTCCCCCCCTTTGCCACCCCTTGGCAGGGAAGCAGGAACAAAAGGAACATCCCGCGTTTCCTCCTTCTTTAAATATGTCATCCCAGGAGGTGTTACCAGCTTGTTTAAGTGGTATAGCAACCTATCTATCAGCTATGGTCTCTGTGCCATTTTTAAACTGCTAAAACCACCACAAGGAGCTTTTCATGAATTAATAATTAAAATTGTACTTTCTGGCAATTTACATTCGATTTGTAATTTAAGTAAATGGACAAAAAAAATAAACTTAAGTTTTAAATTTTTCTTTTTAACATGTATAGATATAGGAACAAAGACATTTCACCAAAGGAATTACAGATATACTCAATTTCTGAAGAAAGAAAAATATTCCTTTGGAGTTTTCAAAGTTTCAGGGCTTCGGAACACTCTTTTTTTTTGTTTGGGAAAACTGTTTTCTGATTCCTATGGAATAAAAGGACTTTATCACATGCCTGTTATGCTCGTGAAGGATACTTACTTCTTTCCTTAGTATGTCAGAAGTTGTAAACAATAATTACCCGTTCTGTATGAGCTCCATAACTGCAGTATACATGGGCAATGTTGTGTAATTTGGCAGAAAGATGTTAAGCAGAATAATTTTTCTGAATAGTTTTTTCCCTTCTTATCTGCTACAGAGCAACAGATTATAATCCTCCATTTATTATTTTTAGAAAGTGTTTTTTTCTGGATCCCCATTGTGTTTAATCAGTGTTATTCAAAATAAGAGCTTGTATAATACTGTATCTACAAAACAAAAATCTAATAGAAACAATATTTTTAATAGCCCAAAATGTAAGCACTCCTGTTCATGAAAACCTCTGTGTTCTCCCCGCATGAAATGGGAGAAAAATTTTTTGTGAGTTTGTATTAAGATTCTGTGTCAGCTCCCATGTTGACCACAGTGTGCTTCAGTGCTTGCTGTGCTATCACATTGGTGTGGGCTCTTAAATCACCTGTCAAAAAGCAAGTTCAAAAGCATAACAAAAATTTCAAATTTTATACTAATACACTTCTCCATTTCAAAGTCTGACAGGGAAGTTATTCTACTTTCAGCAGATAAAAAGATGACATTTTTGAAGGTTCTGGTAGATATTTTTTTTTTGCAAGATTTGCTTATCGGGTGAATTTTGAATAATTTGAATAAACCTGGTTGGTTCTGAGTAACAAGTTGCTTGCAGCTGTATCAGAAATGTACTAATTACCAAGCTGAACAAAATAAACACATTTAAATTGCATAACTCTTCAGTTTGGCAAGAGGATATTCTCAAATACAATAAGATGAAATAGACATACTAGAGGGTCTGAAAACTATGAAAACACACTCTTCTTAAAAGAAAATAAAACCATTTCAGTTATGAATTAAAGTTTTCTTGTCCAGGTACACCTAATACAAACACTTAACTTTATTATTCTGTTTTTTCAGGAGAAATGCCCTAATCCTATATGACCATGCAAGCACCTGTTATTTGCATGTCTAGGCTGAACACACACAGTTAAAATCCCATGCTTTATTCATAGCTAGCTCTTAAAATGGGACTGTCTATTTGCTTCATGGCATTTTCTTAAATACAGTTAAACAGAGTAGCCTAGACAGCTATAGCTGCTGTCACAAGTGCAGTTCATAAAATTGAGAGCTGTAGCTAAATTTTGAAAACAAACTGTTTCTTGAAAAAACTATATTGTGAAGGGGTTTTTTTTTTTGAAGCATAAATATCCTAACTAGACAGATTTATGAGCAGTCTTTTTAGGACATAGATAAAAGCTAATCTCAACATTTGAAGTTTTCTGTAAATTTATAGCTGTCCTGGGGTACAGTGTATTCTATTACCATTTTCATGAGCTGTTGAAACCAGATGTAGCAATGTCCCTGCCTCTTCCTTCTGGACTATCTTCTGTTAATGGGCCCATCAATGCCTTGCCTCATGACTCACAGGTAACTCGCTCCTGGACTATCTCCTGTTAATGGGCCCATCAGTGCCTTGCCACAGGACTCACCATCCCGCTGTGAGATGCTTCGCCCAGGGGGAAGGAGCCAAGCATTCCCACCTGGATATAATCTGGGGTCTGGAACAGCACAAGCAGCCTTTTCCACTGGATTCCCAGAGGAGGAGCAGACCCTTCTACACCACCACTGGACCTTCAGAGGAAGACCAGGCCCTTTTACAGGATCACTACTTCAACAGAACCATCACTCCAGGAGGACTGCAGCCACCATTTAATTGGACTGCTACCAACCCCCTGACCAGCAGGGGGTCAGGTTGTATTCTGACTCAGTCAGTGGGTTGTTTTTTTTGTAGTATTGCATTTATTTTACTGTTCCTATTAAATTGTACTTCTGATTTGGAGTCTCTCACGAGTTTGCTTTCAAACTAGTACAACTGCTTATTTATACTGCTGTTAGGTATCGTATAGTACCTCCTAAAATTAAAATAATGAAACTTATGACCAAAATGTTTCTGTCATATTTAAAACTTTATGAAATAATGCTGTAAATCAAGTTGATTCTTACCCATGAAATATAGGATATATATTGACAATAAACACAGTGATGATTTTTGGTTGAATTTTAATGTATCTAAGATAATTACTATGGACAAATACTTTCAGACTTAAAAACTTTTCACATGCATATTTAAACTTGTCCTGTGCTAAATGAGACTACTATTCTTATCATATTCATGAAGCTACGATAAAAACTACTGCAGTAGAAAAACATGGCAACAGATAAAACATTGCAAAAAAACCCAAACCAAAACAAACAAAAAACCCCCAATCAACAGACAAAACCCACCACCACCACCAGTATTTGGTTATCTGTCTGTTTAAATATAAAAAAATTGTCCAAAATAATGTTGGTTCTAAATTTACTTTTCATATAGTTCTATTTGCCCCTCTCTTTCTTCCTTCAGAATGTATTAGCGTATATAAAAACAGACAGGTGTTCTTCAGAGATACTGAATTTTGGGTAAGCTACCATTTATATTAATAAAATACTAAGAAGTTTTATAGTCAGAATCCAGGGCAATCCAATTTGCTATGACATTGATGAAATTCTGGCACTCCAACCTTATTTAGGACTGCAGGTCCTGTCTTTTTTTCCTAGCTTCCTGGCCCACTCTGCCTTTTACCTGCTGCCCAAGAAAAGGATTGAAGATCTTTTAGTGCTTCAAACTCACAGAATTAAGAGGTATTTTATGGAAGTGTCACTTACGACAGGTTGAAAAACAGTATATTTTCATACAACCATTCTTCCTGTAACAGGTGAGTTTTAGGGAAATCATAAATGTACTTTTTAGAGTCTTTTGCTAGTTTTATAATTGTTAAAGACTTGTTAAAGAAGTACCTTTAGAAGACTTGTTATGACTGTGTATTTGGAGAATGAACTGAACTAAAAAATGAAAAAAAAAAAGAGGTTGAAGAGTTTGTTTTTTTTTTTAAGCACTGCATTAATTTAAGAAAAATAAAATTCAACCATATTCCTTTCTGAGGCAATCATAGTAGTTGCAGCTTTTTAACATAAACCTTGTCAAAAGGAAGTCATGGACAGAATGTCCATAAGTGTGAGTTTGGATTTCAGATGTTGGGTACCACTAAAATGCACACAATTGAAATTTAAATTCAGTGAAAATACTGTTAAACCTTTTGATAGGCTTGGTTTCTTTCTTTTCTTTGTTTTTTTTTTTTTTTTCGATAAATAATCAAAAAATCTTTATTTCTAGTGCTAAAAAGAAACAATTTTCTCTCTTTCTAAATTAGCTTTCAATTCTGGAATGACCAAACTAGGGCAGTTATTTCCAACATAAATAGAACATTAAACTATATATAGTCTCAGCAAAATAGGTTTTTGGGAAGAAAAAGAACAAACCTTCCATGAACAGATGTAAAATAATGAGATGAATACTGATATGTATGAAAATAATTTGCAATGCCTTACAGCAAAATAAAATATTGTAAAATAGATTTTGGATAGAAATGTTTCCATTATAGCTAATGATGGGACTTCCAAAAATACGCAGCGCTATTATATAGTCAGATACTCATAAAAGTAATGAATCAAAATGGGTGCTTTAATTTTTTTTACGTGGTCTGGTATTATAAGCCATTTTCTGTGACACCAGTTGGTTACCCGTACATTCAGTGTATGGGTAAGTGCAATTGGCCAGGAAAAGTAACTTACAGCTGCTTTGAATTCCTAGCGAATAAAATTTGCCAGAAAATGCTGGATAATATAACTTTCAGTTTCTAAATATGGAAGAGTATCACTTTCGTTTTGAAAAGATGTATAGATTCATGTACATTGTGAATACATATTCTGAAAGAACTGTCATATTCAAATTATTTGGCCTAAAATATAAAGAAAAAATATGCAAGAGCAGAAGAAAGTAGCATAAATACTCGTGACTTTTTTATTTTCAAAACCTAAAATCTACCCATAAAATTAAAAAGGAAAGCTGAAGTACCAAAGAGAATGAATTATTGAAATAAGCAGTAGACACTCTGATTCTATATTGCACAAAGATTAAACTGATACACAGCAGAAAATCACATAAATTTTGGACACAGATGATACACAAAAATTGCTAGATGAAATAACATATTTGGAATCCAAGCACATCTTCTTAAATACAAAGAACAGCAACAAAAGGAATGAAGAAACTACTCTTCTTCGTGGGATGTTGAAATAATTAAGATTCAGATTATAAAATTATTTGAGACACATTTCTTCATCTGGGGTTTTTGAATGTAAGTTTCAATGATTACTGAATGATTCAATAATTATTATTATGCTGACTCTAAATCTTTCACTCCTTATGAAACTTCTTGGATAGTAACTTTCAAAGAAGTGGGTACCTATTGAGATGAAAATAAAACCTTATAAAAACTGTCTTATTTACAAAGTAGTTGTGTTAGTACTTTTCCCCATAACACATGAGTGGAGAGACATATATATGTTTAGGCTAAAATTAGGAGTGACTGGCTTTTCAAGAGTTTATGTAGACCAGAGGTCATGTTGGAAGACCTGTTCAATGAACTTCAAATTAATTGCCTTTATCAGAATTTCTTNNTGTTAATATTTTCATTTCAGTGAGGAAATTGATAAATTTATAAAGCTTAATTTTTGAGTCAAGAGGTAGTTTTTTCACCTTTTTTTTACAGTAAAATGCCACCTCTTTCTTCTCTGATGTGTGGATTTAATTAATACATAACACAGATTTAGCCTGAGATCTTGGCAACAGAAATCGATCAGTTTAATTGGAGAATTCTTTTCCTCATTCATACATTAAATGAATAAAATGGTGCACACTGTTTTCACTAATGAATCTTTGACCTTTTATTTTACTTTCCAATACATATTTTTGTCAATGCAATTTTCTATGATAGGAGGCAAAACCTCAGATGACTTAATGATGATGGCCTAGTTGGAAAAGATAGAATGATCTCAAGCCTATTTCAGTTCATAAAGGAAGCCGCACTACTTATTTAAACTGTCACAGTCATTACGGTCATCAAGATATTTATATGGAAGAATAACCCAATGTAGTTTCAGTGTGATTGCCCAATCAAATTTCAAAATGGTAAAATACTTCAGATTCACTAAAAAAAAAAATTGGATGTTTAACACACTGCTCGTTTGAGCAATGATATTTCTATAAAATAAATTATAAAGCCTAGCAAATTACGGATTTCTGTGTTTGGCTAACTACTCAGAAGTTGCTACTCATTTATTCCACCAACAATCATAATTTTAGGCAATTATATGGGAATACTTCTAACAGATGACATGGATAAAGGTTAGGTTAGAAGGGACTGTTAGCTGTGAGGTTGCTTGCTTTTTCCTTACATGAATCTCATGCTAAGTGGGAGCTTCAGACAGTTTGTTGGAGAAGCCATCCTGTCGAGTCACAAGGTACAAAAAGGGCCCTTTTGTTTTCTAATCTCCTTAGATAGTCTACCTGTGTCTGGGTCCAATCTTAGACCCAGTTTTAGTCAATGGTTTCTGTCTAAAGGATCATATGGGAGTAATTGAACCTTTATACAACTTTGTCCTGCAGGATTAAGGATGGCAAACCAAATAAATGGATTATGATAATGAATAGACTAAAGTACCTAAGCAGAATTGTTTACTACACAGTATAGGCAGCTATAGCTACTATTTTTGAAGCACTATTGAAGCAATTATATTAAAGCTTGAAAAACCAATTTTTAATTAGAGATGGAGTTTACTCATCCATACCAGTGACTTTAGGTAAATCTGTTTTGCTCAGCCTTGAGGAGTAACTTTGAGGGGTGTCCCCACTCAAAAAAGGAAGGGAGGAATCTTCACACATGCTCCAAAAAGAGGTGTGTTAGAAGACCCTTCCTTTAGAAGAGTGATACTGGGCTCCTATAGAATAAAGTGGTTGACCGTCCATCAGATGTCTCCAGGTCGGCAGCTTTAGACAAGTCATTGGTACTATCACTTGCTGGTTCCTTTATCAGGTACTTTATCATGTACATTGTTCATACTCGGGATTTTAACTGTGGGTTTAATGAGCCTGGCTGTTTTCAACACCACCAGCAGTGTGGCACCCCCTTATCCATTCATCACTGGTAGCTTTGCAAACAGAGCATTGATTGAGCTATTTTACCCTGACTCTAGGCAGAATATGTTGCTATAACGTGCTTTAGGGTTTCAATTTATTTATTTATTTTATTTATTTATTTACTGAGTATTTTTTTTCTCCCTGTACAGTTGTTGATATTGTGTTAGATATGAAGGAATGGCTTGTTACATTTAAGAAAACCAAACTGGATCTCTTTCAGGGAAACAAGCACAGTTTTTCAGGGCTCCTTTAGCCTCCCTAGAAATGAGTCAACTCAGTAAGGCTACTTAAAATTCTGTTTTCAAAGAAGGAGTTTAGGGTTGTTCTTCAGACTCAGCTTTCATTAATGAAAATATATATTAATTCAAATGTCAGTTCTTGAATAATCTGTCTCTTCCTTTTTTAAGTGCTTTCCAACTTCTACATTACCTTTCAGTCACTGTCCAACACCACCTTTTTCTCAAATTTCTGTATTTGTGTTAAATATTTGTAGTTCAAAATAATCTTTTAATTTAACCTCAAAAATTATGAAAAGAATAAATAAGGAATTTGAAGAGTAGTTTCATGTAAGCTTTCCCATGTGGCTGACATAGATTAATCTCACAGTTTGCTGGTTTTAGGAGTCTAGGTTGATGTAATAGTTTTTGTGATTAAAATACCACATATTTCTGTGTAATTTTTAAATGCTTGTTTTTCTTAACAAAGCCTAATTTATGTTAATTAAATGTATTTTGAATTTTAGTTCTTTTGAATAATGTGAGTAGTCTGATTATTAGTTTCATTTTTCCATGTTCTAGTTCTCAAATGCTGGATTTCTTGTGTGCCACTCCCTGCCATTAGAAATCATGGTTTGAGTGTGTATGAAAGACTCTAGGTAGGGTAGGAATGTTAAATGGTGTGGTGGCATTCACTCTTTAGGAAAAAATATTACTCCCCAATTATTTCTTACATAGATTGTTATTTCTGAGTAGAAATTTGGAATTTAACTAGATTTTAATGCAATTAGGTAGCCTCCACATAAAACCCAACACCTAAAAGGTTGTAAAGCTGCCTTTGCATTTGTATATGCTTTTTTGCATTTGTAGTATGCTTTACATATATGAACATTAGTCATATGGCTGGATGGAGGATCACAGCCTACAACTGCAAAAATAACCCTACTTTACATAAAACTAAAATCACACCCTAGTTACTATGTTGTAATATATTCTTTTAAGAAAGAAGGGTGAAACAATTCTTGGAAGTTTGTAAAAACTTCTGGTTTTAACACATCTCTCTGAAGAGATTATGAGAAAGTTGAAATGATACTAAAGCTAACTTACGCAATAGTGTTATTATGCCCCAGCAGATACTTTTCCTAGAGAATTAACTGGGTAAACTAAATATAATTTACCTTCATGTAATTTATTAAATGAAATTTACTATTCAGATCACAAAAATCAAACTGCTAGCTTTGTACTGGGGAAAAATATTCTGTACAGCAGGAGGGACTCAGGTGTATAAAAATGAGTTGAGATGTCCCATTTATATCAAAAGCTGACATACATAGACAACTTAAAACTCTCCTCCTTTCTAATTCTGGTGGGGTAGGTTGTGTGGTGTACACACTGTGCCCAATATAAAAAACACACAACAGTTTAACCAAGTCATGCACAAATTGCTAAAGAACCTGTGGGAATGAAAACCAAAATAAATGTAATGGGTGTATTTGACACAAACATTGGCTTCATAAGCAGCAGGTTCACTAGTTACTAGCTTATGGATATGGTTTTTGTGATACTCATATATGATATTATCAAAATAGGATTGTCAATATAAGTAAAACCAGACATCTGGTTCACCTAGGTCTCCTCAATAGATTTGAAATGCATCATAACCTAAGATCATGCATGTGTGGATACCAAGTCAACAAAGGTACACAGTTACACCAGTTAGAAGGAGTATCAGAATTTTGCACATTTGAGTGAATATTTTTTTCTTCTTAACGGGAATAAAATGAGATATTACAGCAAACACTAAAACCCTGCTAAGAGAGTCCTCACATAATGGAGAATAAAATGGTCTTGGGAATATTTTTTGAAGTCTGTCATATTTGGAATGCTTCTGAACCTTGTGAGATGAAGACTGCTGTTTCTCTCTCTCATAAAGAGAGCACAGCTTCTCCTGGTTTGATTTTCCAGAAATTATTTTAATTTCATTCTTACAGGGATTATGAATAGTTGTTTTACGAAATCTGTATCAGTGAAATGCCATCTCATCACTGATTTTAGAAATTATTGTTTCTGATTTGTTGAAGAAAGAAAGGTGCCATTTGCCTTGTCTCACATACTCATTTGATAGGACAAAAGGAACTGTTTGAACCCCCTTAGATGTCAACATGAATGTTATTTCAAGCACTGGATAAATTTTGTGAAAGTTCTTACTCTAAGTTGGAAGGAAAAATTAAGAAGCTAAGCATGCCTGCAAGTGTATAGAAAAGTATTTATGTGTAAATGTGTAGCTGAATATGCCATAATTTCATTGCTGCTCATGCATTAGTCTCATGACTTTCCTCACAGACCGTCAAAGTTTTCAGCTGTTCATCCTTTCTTTTATCTCATAGGATATGCTTTGAAATGAGAAACTCTAGAGAGATCAAATGAGGAAAAAGTACTGATCTGGACATAACTGCTATCTTATACTGTAATGAAGCACACCAAACATGTTCCTAACTTGGAAACAAAACCCCACTTCAGACATAGACAACTGGATACGGTTTTTACAAACTGTAAGAAGTTCCACTGGACAGTGACAAAAGAATGATATTAATCACTGCAATTGCATATTTCATGCAAAAAAAAAAAGTCACATTTCAAAGGGTATAAACTTTAAAAAAACAGAAACACTATCATCAACTGCAATTAGCCTTTGAGAAAGAACAATGCCTCTCAGAACAAAAGAAGCCACAGAAAATGATTTTGGGTTTATGTTTATTGAAAAGCTCAATCCTTGATGAAATCTCTAGTCTCTACCTCTTCTAACTCTGTGGGAGTTCCTAAATTGACACTTTTGTGATTTCAGTTAATGTCATGGCCCATATACATATATGGTTTATATCCCAATTATTCAACGAGAAAGGACTGAGAGCATCTTGAATAATTAATGAATCCTTTCAATTCCTTATATTTCTATGCCTTTAAATTAATCCACTTGGTGTGGACCTGTTAGTCTATATGTAATTTTGTGTTTCTCTGTTTACTCTTAATGTAGAAAAAATTTCCAAATATGCTCTGCAAATAGACCTGTTAGTTATTTTTCATCAACATGTAACTCCATTAGCTCTTACTTGTTCATTTTTAAATCTATCTTCTTCTCATATATAGGTAAAAGAAAACCTTTTATTTTGTTTAATCTGAAGTCCATACACAGCTTGATTGCTTGCCATTCACCAGAGAAAGAACTTTTTCTTACATGGTAATGTTTATTGATACATTTAAATGTTTGTCTGAAGGAACCTGCTCAAATGGATTCCTTGTGACTTTAGGCTGATAATCGATAGAAATTAAGAACATTTTGAATTACTGAATGAAATGTTGGAAATAAACTGTAGGGGTTAAAACACATGTTTAAGTAACTTCTTGAAATAAGCCATGGGAAATGGGGTTCATAAGTGACCCCTTAGTAATAGGGTCAATTATTTTTAATTACAATTTAAAATAGGACTAATGAGGTGATTGTAAAAGCTCTTCCTAGAATCATTATAACCAAAGGGAGAAAAGAGAGGCAAGGAGAAGTAGGCATGATAATTAAATGTCAATGTTATGCCCTGAGAAAACTCTTACTGAGTTCATCCTCTGGCATTCATTGCTTTTGTCTGGCAGAGGCTTCCCAGTTTCTGAACTAATTCTTACCAACATTCAGATTTACAATTATGATTTAATTATTTTTTCCAATAATACAATATAGCAATGTATCACATAATAAAAGGCCTCTTTTGACGAATGTGAAGCCAATTAGGTAGTTGGATCACATAACCTGGGATGATCCAAAGAAGAAAAGGTAAAATATTAGGGTATCTACTTAGTTAAATTTTGTTGTATAACAAGAGAAGTTATTTCACCTTTCTGTATTTTTTTTTTCTCATTAGGATCCCGTAAGTATTTAATTTCTATTGCATTTTTGGGGGCAGAAACAGCATTCTAGGTCAAGTTCATACTCTGTGAAACACAGCAAGATTTGCCCAAGGTGAGTTCAGCACATGCATAAAAGCAATAAAAAAAATCTCTCCCAGACTGAGCCAAGTATACATGTATACTTATATATGTGTATATATGTATACATGTATAAGTATATATGCCGTGCTTAAATATTCAGTCCCAAATTATCTATATATGGTGTAGGTAGAGTGTGCATATGTCCCTCAATTTTTTGTAAAATTTATTTGCTGCAATACTGATAAAATCTGATGAATTAGTCTTTGTGTTGGTTTGTGTTTTAACATCGCCAGATTATTCACTTTGGTTTATCATTGTGTGTATTGGGGGTGTATGGAGGTTGTCTGCCTGAGACCTCTTCAGGTTTTACTATTGTATATGTTTGCACTCAAGGTTAAAAATCAGCATCTCGCATGTTGTGATTGCCCATGTGTTGCCTTAATGTGAATCTTAGATAGGTATGTTTTTGGGTTTTTCAAACACTTCCTGGTTTATAGTCTCACATGATTATAACTATCACTGGAACTTTAAATGAAAATTGGCCCATGCCAGAATGCAGTGTATCGATTGAATAAAAATAAGTAATTATCGTATATCAATTTAATGAATGCTAGACATTAGTTCTCATTACGTATAGCTCTAAGTCACTCAAGGTTATATAATGGCATTAAATTTATTAACACACTGATATTGTCAGCTTGTAAGCTACTCTGGATCTGTCACTGCACTCACTTCTGCCCCACTATGTCCTCTCTACATCCAGTTTCTTCTATAATGGGACTGTTGATACTCCTTTGTTTTCCACAATTAACCTGAAAATTTAATTATTTAGAAAACTTGCTTAATTACCGTTTCTTCCTTGCCTTCTCCATTCATTATGATAAACTACATGATATAGCCTCCATTTATCGTCATGAGGAGACTGAAGCTGTGACAAATTTTAATGATTTATACTGATGTGTGTCTTAATTATATCAAATCAACATTCAGAATATTTAAGTGAAGGAGAAAAGAATACCTATGTTCAAAGTTCTACATCCCTTCTCTCCACACAACACTTCAGTAAACTGATATACAGCAATGTTGCCTTTTTCCCAACCTGGAAACGAAACTTGAGATCGTTTTAGTAAGGAGGTAATATAAAAGCAGATATCTGGAGGCTTCCAGGGGTAATTAGGGAGAATGTCCACAAAAGCTCATCGCCCACGGGGGTGCATACAGTTTTATAAGTTTGGTAAATTAGCATAATTGACAAAAAAGCAATTAGGAGCACAAGTGGTGATGCAATTCCCCCTCAGCTCAAGCCCCTTTTAAGTCTTCCCCTACCTTAGATGGGACTGTATTTTGTTGATGAAAATGTGTCTGAAGAGCTGTTTTTTGGCCTTGGTAGCCAGGGAAAACCAAGATAGGATAGGGGCTTTGTAATATGTTTTGTCTTTCTGCCTAGGGAAAGGGCATGGAAAACTACTGGGAGAACTAGCCACTAATACATTAGGTTACCAATATANGGGGGTGCATACAGTTTTATAAGTTTGGTAAATTAGCATAATTGACAAAAAAGCAATTAGGAGCACAAGTGGTGATGCAATTCCCCCTCAGCTCAAGCCCCTTTTAAGTCTTCCCCTACCTTAGATGGGACTGTATTTTGTTGATGAAAATGTGTCTGAAGAGCTGTTTTTTGGCCTTGGTAGCCAGGGAAAACCAAGATAGGATAGGGGCTTTGTAATATGTTTTGTCTTTCTGCCTAGGGAAAGGGCATGGAAAACTACTGGGAGAACTAGCCACTAATACATTAGGTTACCAATATATGTGTAAGGAATACAGAGAATATAGAAAAGAAAAAAAAGGTAAAAACCAAAATGGCATCAGCACCATCAAAGGTTAATCATGACCTTAGATGTACAGAATACTCTCCTATAAAGTTGGCTGAGAATTTTATGTGCAAATTTAAGTCTAAGTGATATATGTGGGATTGGAGAAAAAGACCTTTGATAAACCATCGCATTTATATGAAAGTAACTGATGGGCTTACTAAAGCTAGGTCTGTAGCTTATTTCTGGAGGAGGGGAAAGGAAAGAGAAGAAAGCAAGTAAATACCCAATACTCTAGTAGCTAATTAAAAGCCATCACAGAGGCTTGAAATAGGGATTATTTAAGGTCCGGCTGTATTTTCCTCCATGTGATTCCTCCACTGGACACAATGCAGCTTTCTGACCATCAGCTGTTCTGGGCTGGGTACATGAAGGGGATCTTCTTGAGCCCACTGACTGGTACTTAGGGAGTGAAGTGATAGCACTGAATGATGTGTCTAGACTGATGTACCATTCTGCAGTGTGCTTGACCATCAAGACTGGGCATCTTGGTTTGAGTATAAGGTAGCTTCTTTTTGGGTTATGTGCTCACATAATCCTCCTATGAAAAACACTGCGGGAAAGGACAAGAAGACATTTGTGGGTGCCTGTTTCACCACAGCATGGAGCTAAGACACAGATACAATCCATGTGTATAGAGGCCTGGGAAAATGGAATCTGTGCTAGGTTTAATTCTTGGGGCTTTGTTTAAGTGAAGCAACTAAGCAACTAAGGTTTTGGAGGCCAGGTAGAATTTGCAAGGGATGCAGTTATGACTAAGTGAGACAATTGCTATTTTACTATAACTTACATTCTTAAAAGAAGGAAGCTGAAGTAGCTTTTGACCAAGAAAAACACAATTCAGCTATTTCATAGCAAACTTATGACAAAATGTGCATCAAACAAGAAGCTGACAAACAGCTAGAGGCTTACTCAAAAGCAGTAATGTCATGATGGTATCAACAAAATTTGTGGTAAGGGGGAAGGCAATACAGGCTGCAGATTGCTCATGTGATAGCAGTCATAGTAACATCTGGAGTACAGTGTGCTGCTCCTGATTGTGGTGCCACTACATTGATTATGTGTTCATGGATTTTTGTCACTCCTTAACTTCATCTTCTAGACAGAAAGATTCCTTTCTTACTCTCTTTATCTAAAAGACAAGTACCTAAAAAATATTTATCTAAAAATTTTTGTTGAGTGTGTTTTGCGTATGCTGTTTTCTCTTTCCAAAACAAACTGAGAATTCTACTGTGCCTACAGTGAGACAAAAAGAGAAAATGGCCTTGGACTGACACAGTGGAGTTTCAGGTTAGGTATGAGAAAAGTTTTTCACTGTCAGGGTGGTCAGGCATTGGAGTAGGTTGCCCAGGGAAGCTGGGGAGTGACCATCCCTGGAGGTGTTTAAGAGGCTTCTGGATCTGGTGTGGGTCATGTGGTTGACTGGTTTAAGGATTACAGTGGCAGTGCTGGGTGTGTGGTTGGACTGGATAATCATAAAGTTCTCTTCCAAACTTGATGATTCTTTGACTCTATGATTCTTTAATTATGACTCTGGGATCAGAGCTTTTCCCATTTTTTAACCCCAAAATATGATAATACTCACATGTTCTTATCAGTCCATGTAGAAAACATTTCACACATCCATGGTAGTTTTCTATTCTCACTAGCCCAGAAACTGAGCAAGGTGAAAAAAGCATCCATCAGGGCATAAGATACATTATCCCCTTCTAAAATATGATTTAGGCTATCTATCAACCCCTATATAAACCTTGCTAGAGAGTTTTAGTATGAAAACCTTGATCTTTACGATACAGCATTTATCACATTTTCAAAGTTAGCTCTCTGAAAATAAAGGTGTCTTGTTTTAGTCTATCTCCTCTTCTCTTTCTCTCTTCTTCTTTTGGGTTTTTCATGAACTCTATAGTGATTTTCAAGCTTCAAGAGATTGTATATATCATGCTATTCCAACAGAAGGTCTCCATTTATTCTGAAGTACTTCACTGAACATATTTGTGTGCTTGAAGATATTCTTTTCTTTGTATGTACACACCCTGTACATTATTAAATATATTTGGGTAAATAATTCTCCAATAAGTGATGGAACTTCATTAGAGGCATTTAATTTTGGTCAAGGAAAGAAGAGAATTTGTATTTTGCCAGCACCACACTAAAACAAAAAAGATAAATATTAGTCAAGGAGATGCAGTTCAATTTTACTTAATAATAAGGTCTCCAACTCTTTTTATCATAGCTGTATGAGGAATAAGCTGTAGATGGTTTTGCATTGCTATTAACTGTGAGACACCTAAACAACAACAACAACAATAGCAACAACAACATACAAACAACAACAATAATTCCAATATCACATTGTCATTATTATTTTGGTGTAACTGTTTCTTAAATTAATAGGGAGCATGTGAAACTCTTCAAAATGTACACCTGGTATACACAAATAGACACAAGGGTTGCTAGAGTTTTTTTTGCATATGTTAGGTAGACAAGTAATGATTTACTATAGCCACTAGAAACCACAGCTCATTTGGCTCACTTTTGCTGTGGGCAGGTTTAAAAACTCCTTGACTGAAATTTACTTTTCTCCTTCATGGATTTTCACATAACCAACACATTGTATAACAGAAACCTTTAGTGAAATTAAATAGACTAGTGTTTCCTGGATTTGAAATAGATACAATCATGAATGATGGAAACTTTGTCCAGTAGATTCCATAACACAAGGATCAAATTAAGTTATTAAGTAATTTGGTTTGGCAGCATGTTTAGAGCTCCTCAAATACATCAGATTTTTTATAATGTATAATTAATTTTTGGAACACACTGCCACAGGACACTCTGGAAGCCAAAAGTTTAATGCAATTCAAAATTAGATTACATATTCTCATGGAATAAAAATCTGCCAGAGTCCAGGAAGTGGGAGAATATGAATGAACACCTCGACACATATTTTCCGAATCTGAGAACATGCCTTATGGAAACATGACTGTGCTCTCACAGCTACTGTCAAGAGCTTGATATTTGTGCTGGAAATCTTTGTTTGTATCAAAAATTGCTTTTTTTTTCTCCATAATGGAACAGACATAGCCCATATTCTCGCATTTAGGTACTTCTTATACCACTCCATACTTGCCATAACTTTGTATTTCACATGTAATACACTATTAGATTTTGCATTCTCCTTTCTAAAGTCTCAAGATCCAAGTTTATAGTGTATTTTCTAGCCAATTGCTTATTCTACTTTCTTTTACCTATTGAAATTTTACAGGGGAATACTATAAATTGAAATATCTTTATTATTTTAAATGAAAAATTGATTTTAGATTACAGAGGGGATTAGTTTGTCTTTATTTTAGGTGGAAAGAATTATTTTAAAAATAAAATTAAAGAAGAATAAAATGTCAGAGGATTTTTTTCATGTCTAGCACTAAGCAGGTATCCCTCATGGCCTCCCCAAATCTCTTTGACAGTTTCTGTCCCACCACATGCCAAACCAGAAAATGTCAGAAAAGAGACACCTTCAAGGAAGCCAGTGCCAGTGACCCAGAGACTTGATCAGGTTGTTGAAGGGGTCCAGTAAACATCTGTGACCAGGTGGTTGTTAATGCGCTGCCACCATGGTGCCATCTGTCTCACTGTCCTTTCCTCTGACCCTGACCTCCAGCTCTCACACCCAGTCTCCTGCCCCATGGAGAAACCCTTGACAGTTGAACTGCTCCGTCACACTAAGAATCACTCCATCCTCCTCTTCCTCCCTGCCCACTTACACTGAAAATCTTTTACACAACTACTGCTCTCCCTAGTTCTGCAAGCTGTCTCACCATGTCTCAATTTTTGCAACAACTCCCTTGTCTCTATCTTCTGAGGGCCTTGCCTGAATTTTAAATCATATCAGGAAACAAGCATGGGTTTCTTGGACAGGTTTAGGCTTCTTTTATTTTTTTTTTTAATTATTTTTTTTTATTTTTTATTTTTTCTTTTTCCGTTTAAGGCTACCAATGTACCATGAAATAACTTGGCAGTTACACTGCTTGGAAGAACACAGGCATGGTCTAGTCAATAGCAATATGTATGTTTGTCTGCCTAACTGAAGGTTATTTCCTATGAGTATTTGCTGCAGGCGTGTGGTCTCCTTTTCATTTCTGCTCCCACCTGCACCAGTAACATCCCGATGAGTAAATAAATAGAGAAGATTTTTCAGTTCTTGCAAGAATTTTCTGTGGAGACCAGCGGGTTATAAAACTGTAGTATGTAAACAGCCGAGAGCACATACACAAGTTTTTCAAGCCTAATGGAATTACAAAATATCAGTTGTTTGCAAAGGATGTTCTTGCTTTGCATGGGGCAATTTAGGTAGGAAAAAAATTACTCTGACATCTTTTTGTGGATGATTTTTTAAGTCTATAAGCCATATTAAAAACCTATCACCTAGCTTCTCAGTGGGATCTAAACTAGAGATTTTAGCCTAGAAAAGGTAAACAGCTGGCTGTTTTATAAAGCTCAAGCAATATCATAACTATTTTAATATACTCTGTTGTTTTTCCATTTTCTTACTAACTTCATGACTCACCAATAATATCAAGAACCTACATGAAGACTGAAGGGATGATTTCAGTTTGCAGGAAGGAAGAGTTTTTCATTACCACAGATTTTTCGTGGTACAAAATGGTCTTAAACTTGAGTAGAGGATTTGTTAGGGATTTAGTCTGTAATATATATATATATATATATATATAATTCTGTGATACTGTTCTTATGGAAATTCAACATAAAAATGAAACAGGAAGTTTGAGAAAGAAGAGATTTTAGGGATTGACCTACCCATGGGTTGTGACTTGTCGACAGCATGGTCTCTCTCATGTGCACGTATGGCTTTGTTTACAATCTATCCCTCTATTTTATGGCCTGCTGGTCTCCACAGAAAATTGTAGCTTCCTGAGTTAGATTTAGTTTCGATTCAAAGTCCTTTCCCCAACTTCCTCTGAACCCGTATAGACATTTACTTCTAAACCTTCATATGACAGGAGGTTCTGTTGATCTATTTTTCATTACACGTTGAATGGGATTTTTTTTTTGCTATTTCCACTATTTCCATTGGTGGTCCCTGATTCCTACACCAGAAAAAAAACATTAGCAGTTGACTTATTTTTCTGCTGTCTCCATAACACTAGATTTTGTAGAGTTATGTTTACTGAAGACCAAGCTTCCTAAGTTCGACAATTTTTTTTTAATTGCTCTCTAAGTGAATTTTAGAATTCCATAGCATGGGCAGGTGTACACATAGACACATACTCAAGCAAGGAAACATATAGTTCATGGGGATCCTGTTCTTTCTTCTAGTGTTTTGAATAAGAAATAGACCACCATAAGGAAATGTCATTTCATACATACAAGTACTATTTATTAGTCGCTTATTAGTTGTTCTAAAAAGGCATTTGGAAACATTAGGAAATTATTTCCATTAATTTACATATGAATAAAAGACATTAAACTCTCTGATGTGCTCAGCATCTCACTTCATGCCCAATCCTCGTTCACAAGCAAGGAAAATTAAAACAGAGCTGGAATTTATTGTCTGCTAAAGCCCAGAAATTAAAAGGTAGTTTTGCTTTTAAATGTGGCCTCCAGGTAATGGTTTTGCCTTGTTTGTGTGACAAGAAATTTCCTTACCTTCAAGAAAAGAGAGAGAGAATAATTTTTAGAAAGTACGTACCTGACATAAGAACAGTTCTTAGTTTTTGCATGTCTAGTGAGATGTTTTTGTATTGTCATATAAAACCGTAGAATATTGGTTGTGATTATGTCTTCATTGTGTCCTTCATCAGTATTATAGCAAGTATTTCACAGATTAGTGGCATCTTGAACGTGCTACATCAATGCTAAAGTAGCTACATTGGTAATCTATCTCAGCAAAAGTGATACTTTCAAGTTATGGTGCAAAGGTAGTTGAAAAATGGTGGTGTTTATCAAGGCAATTTTTACTTGTTTATCTAATATTTACACACCTAGCTTCTACAGCTGAGACCTGTACCTATGCCAGAAATAAAGTTTGGAATGTAGATTGTGTGTCTGACACCAGTTCTCCTATATGAGCTAACTGACACTGCTGGACTTTCTGAATATCACACTGGCGTTGGTTGTATGATCCGGTGTGATTAACTGACCATAAAATCAGGATTTTGCAGCTTCAGCCCATTAGCTTTAAATTCTACCGCCCTTCTTTTTGCTAAGTTGTGCTTTAATATTGCTGTCATTTAGTGGAATTGTTGTTATTGTGGTCATCAATTTAAACATTTTCAAATGGTCTATAGGCCAAGAATTAGTCAACATGACTATGGCAGAGTTTGTTCTAGTTATGCTAAACTCTGCAGATACTGTTCACACATGAGAAAATATGTGATAAAAACTTTACTCCTAAAAGCTTCACCCAGTAATGTCAATGTATCTCTATTATTACAGGTCATGATACACGAGACCTAATGCCAGATTAAACTCAAAATATGGTAGTTCAAGATAATTTCTCCAATTACAGAGGCTGCAGTACTTCTCTATTATGCTTGTAGACTTTTATTTTAAAGGAATCCCTCAGAATTCTCCTGTACAAGAGTAAGTTACATTTCTGTGCACTCCAACAACATCACTCTATAAATAAATTCTACTAAAGGAATACATGTTCACACTGAAATTTTCTCATTGATAAAATTTGTCAAATTAATAAATGTCCATTGAAGATGTGAAATCGGATAAACTCATGTAAAGTGTGGGATATTCGTTATTATAATGGCATGATATATGTGTATTTAATTTATAAAGCTTAATTTATGATAGCCCTAAAAACTCATAAAAATTTAATTAATTTAAATTAACTTAAATAATTTGCATTCTTTTAGAAAAAAATAAAGGAGACAAATAGAGATATTTCAGTAATATTTTTATGGCAGCATAGTACGTGACATTGTAATCAACCTTGTACAAGAGTTTAGGTCCAGAAATTTGAAACATGATTTGGAAGTTAACTGTAGCAGCCTGAGATTCAGTAAAAGATAAAATAAAACCCTTTTTGTCATGGCGTTAACGAAATTGAATTTTCACAGTCTTGTAGTTCTCTCAGATACTTAGTGAGTCTAATAATATTTCTTGTCATAGACCTATGACAAGAAATCTAACCATAGATTGTAGTTGGAATCAAATAACTATATAAAACAAATCAGTTTTTCTTTTTAACCTTTTTCTAAGAAAGTTGTAAAGCAAAGCTTGTAAAAATAATTTTACATAATCAAAAGGACAAAAGCAAATAAAAAATAATTCCTCCTCTGACTACTTTTTAAAGCAAATTATACGATTTTTTAATAATTTTGGATGAATTATTTCTTAATACTGCAGTCTGACATTTATAGTACAAATTGTGTCTCTCTGATAACATCATCAGATGATCTGCCAGACTTTTTTCTTTGTCAGAGACGTAGACTTATTAATATTCTTTGTGTAAAGCACTACAGGATTCTCAATGCAGTATTCTGATAAAAATTACTTATCTGGTTTCTTGGAGCTAATATATTTTATAGCTCAGAGAATGTACCTATCTACTGGAAAATCCACATATATACAAACCTTTATATATATTTCTCAGATGGTTATAGGCAGTAGCGATGGTCCAAAAAAATGAATTAATTGTCCTGTTTATAACTAAATTAAAAAGCAAAATCAGGATGACCATGAAATCATAGAATGGAAGGGACCTTAAATGTCATCTAGTTGCAACCCTTCCTAGCCCTGCCATGAGCAACGTTGCCACACACTGGATCAGGTTGCTCAGAGACCCATCCAACCAGGTCCCACTGCCAGGAATGTGGCATCCAAGACTTCTCGGAACAACTCACTGCAGTGCCTCACCACCTTCACAGTAAAGAATTTCTTCGTATCATCTAACCTAAATAGCTATTCTTTTGGTTTAAAACTATTCTTGATTTCCTATGACTAGATTTTACCTGTGTAAAAAGTTGCTCTCTCATTTTTTATTAGACCTTTTAGGTAAGGAAGTCTCCAATAAGGCCCCCCTGTAAGCTTTTCTTCTCCATATCCTAAACTCCTAAATTCTGTCAGCGTTTCTTCTCTGTCAGCAGAGGTGCTCAAGCTGTCTTTGAGGAGTTCCTCTGGACTCACACGAAGAAGTCCACATCCTTCTTGTGCTGGGAACCTCAGAGCTGGATGCAGTGTTCCAGATGGGTCTCACCAGAGTGGAGCAGAGGGGCTGAACCCCCTTCCTTGACCTGCTGGCCACACTGCTTTGGATGCAGCCCAGGACATGTTTGGCTTTCTGGGCTGTGAGTGCACATTTTTATCTCATGTCCAGCTTCACCAGTGAGAACTCCCATGTGCTTTTCTGCATGACTGGTCTCAATCTCTTCTTCTCCCAGTCTCCCTGGTATTGCCCTAAGCCAGGTGGCAGTACCTTGGACTTGCCCTTATTGAACTTCCTGAGGTTCTTGGACCCCCTTCTCAAGCTTGTCCAGGTTTCCCCTTGGATGGCATCCCTTCCTTCTCTTTTGTCCCCTGCATCTCTCAGCATTATGTCATCTGCAGATGATCCTACTGTCAGTGTAATTGATAAATATATTAGCAAGCACAAATCCAAGACAGAGTCTTTAGGGACACCAGTCATTACCTTGAGGGACACCTCTCATCACCAGCCTCCACCTGGACACAGAGACATTGAACACAAATCTCTGATTTTTTTGATACAGGCTTCCTGTTTAAATCACCAAGGAAAAGGGAGTCCTAGGTATCATGGGTAATCTAACCATACGACAGTTTTTCTCATAGAGGATGTATAGATGAATGCAGGAGCAGACTGGGGTCAGAAGATCTACAGTGCTTTAAATGAAAATATTTAAAAGTTAAATATGCTGCCATAATTCCTTACTAAACTAATATTTGCTGATCTCATTTCCTCTCTAGCTTAATTCCACAGGCAGAGTATTGTATCGTAATGCACTGGCACAGAGACTCCACAAACTAGCTGGTCTTTCACTAAAAACTAAACAAGCAGTATTTGCCTTGAGAAATGTGGCAGTTCACTTCATATAGGAAAACCAGTTCTCAAGAAAGTATTTCCAAAGAAGGTTTTTTTTTGTCTTTGAATTTCTGTGAAACAAATCAGTAAATTTAATGAGGAAAATTAAAAGTTTTCAAGAGTCTTCAAAAGGAAGAAATAGCTGTGATCATTTAAATCTAAATATCAGAAGCAAGGACTGCCAGCAAATATAATCCATGTGTAAGCAGTGACTCTGCAAGCAGTGCATGAATGGTTTTTAGCCGTTCAGAAACAGAAGAAAGCTAAATCCACTTCCCCAAAGGCTCATTAAAGTACATCTGTGCTCAGGGCAGTTCAGTAATTATGTGATAGGAATAACTTCTGTGATTATAATGCATAATGGCCACCTACAAACTTTTGGCATTAGAGTAGTAGGAAAAGCACAGCCAAGGGGAAGAAACTGGATGTACTGAAAAAAACATCTCCTCTAGGTTATAAAATTTTACTGGCCAGTAATCACTAGGATATGAAATCTAACTAGTGTGTGTTTGCTTTATTTTATTTCTAACATAATAAGCAATTACAGTTTTGTTTTAATCTTACTTTTTCTTTCCCACTCCTCCCTATTTTCCATATCAGAATACAGCACCTCAATCCCTTTAATGGTCTGCATTCCTCTGAAGGATACACAAAAGATTATGTGATTTATTAAAACAAAAACAAAAACAAAAACAAAAACAAAAACAACCCTGTGCAAATTATATTCAGTAGATACATTTACAATTGCTCTGATGGGAATTGCAAAATTAACTTGAACAGTGTAGATGATTTCTGTTTTATCTGGGTTTTTCTTCCTGCACTTCTCATTTGATTTAGTAATTCAAGAGAGGAGGCAAACACAAATTGGTCTTAACCAGTTCATCAATTCCGTCCCTACTGCTAATCGCTCAATTACTGCATTTTGTAGGAATTACTTTCTAGTTTCAGGTCCACTGCTACCTCATATTCTTACCAATTTCAGTGCTAGCAAGAAAGACTTCTGCTAACAAGTAATCTCTTTGCTCTAGATGTTATGATATAATGTAGCTACCTTTGAAAGTAATGAAGATTTTATATTTGTATACTACTCATATTTATTTTTGTGTAATACCACAAGGAAAGCTTTTGTATCTGAGCATTCTCTGACAACAGAAATACTGCATAGTGACACCCAGACAAACAGACATCAAACTCACCAGCATTTTTTTTTCTTTTAAAAATCACTGTCAGAAAGATGTTTTGCTACTGTATTTAGCAAAACCTGCTGTTGCAGGTTGGATCCTTACCCTACAGAACCTCACCCAACCTGCCATTCAAGTTAGAGAAAGCCCTCTGACCAGAGGGAGCCTTAACAATACCCAGCAATGATGAGCCTCAAAAGAGAAGAGTCCTTGCAGAGACTACTTGGTTAACAGTTGTCCTCTGCAGGTTTTATGTACAAGGAACCAAGTAGTCTCAGAAGCTGTGATATTATGTTAATAGGGTATAATATTTTATACTGCTCCTCACCTAAACTTGTTGCTTTGAATGACAGGGGATAAAAAGCAAAATCAATTAAAGATAATGCACTTTTTTACTATTTTATGTACTTTATTAGTGTTTAAAGACCTTTGCCAAAACTTGATTATGTGCTATGCAAATGCATCAAGTTTGTCTATGCCTTAAAGAACTCATATTCTATAAAACAAAACCATGGCTGGTAAGCCCTATTAATGATACTTTACAGCTGAGGAAGCCCAGATTAAAGAAAATAAACTCCCAATGTCACATGGAAAATTCTTAAACAGGCAGGAAGGAGATGTAGATCTGCATCTGAAAGAGCACTATAAAACACATGTCCTTCTCTGGTCAATCTTCAAGAAAGCCTGTTGTCAGAATTTCCTTCTACAAAACAAATAGTTTAATAATTAAATAGCTGGACATAAGACTCTTAAATTGAAATGAAAACATACATTGGAATATGGAAAGAGGTAATGACTGACATTTTGACTCCTTTGATCCTTTCTGGATGGAGTCACTGAAAGGTTAAATTGACACTGCTGCCTATAACATCCTTCCATATGGTTTTTCCTGTTCCTAAGTCCTGGTGAGTTCTCCAGCCCTGACCTAACCTGAAAATCAGCCTCCAAACAGAAGCACATACCTAAACATCAACAGCAAGTTAGTCTTCATCGGGTCTTTTACTATTTACCCTTGCAAAAGTCTCTGCTTTTTATTGCAACATATTTGAGTCAAAGTGCAGCTACAAAGCAAACACAGTAACAGGCCGAATTGTGGATTGTGTTCAGAAGAACGTGGTTCATGTTATTTTCTTGCTTGAAATATTAAACTATATGCAAAGTAAATATTGTGTGCAAGCATGAATTTACATAAATATACACGTAACAAGCTAAGGAAACAGAGAGTTTGTTTGGCAACAATTAGCAACCAAATACAATGTAGCTGGGTTAAAGGTGGTGCAGTACATGGAAGCTAAGTGTGAGTGCTATTAAATTTGGGTATATGAAGTGCCATGTCCTCACAGATTTTCTTCATCTGACTTCTACTGCTTTCAGTGAGGTTGAAGCGTAATTGCCTTCTCCTAAAGCAAGCTGCATGGTACAGGAATCTGAAAGAGAAACTTGTTTAATCAAAACAACATAAAATGTTGGTTTGCATCAAACACAGTCTCACTGAGAAAACAATGCAGTACACAGTTAAGTAATTTTCTACCTAAGATCGCAGTTAATCGTGCCATCCATTTTAATGGAGTTTAGATGAGTAACTAAAGAATAGTCATGTACTAAGAATTAGCTACATGCTTGAAAAAATCCTTTTCTGAGTTACATTGAAAGCAAATAACATTGGATAGGTTTCTTTCTGGTAAGCAGATGTAGATCCATTTAGCTTTTGTTTAGTTTAAGAGATGAAATCAAGTGTGTAATTTCCTTCCTAACTGTAGTGATATGTTCATACTGAAATATTTAGGAGGAAATTTATCTGAATATCTTGAAAAAACCCAGAAAGATCAAAATTCAGTCATACATTTTTAAATTAATTAATCCCAAAGATATCAAAATCCTAGTAGATAGCCATAAAATAAATTAGTAAAATAGCTACATTAGTATGTGATCTATTTGATGACATAGCACATTGAAGCTAATAAAGAATCTGTTCTTTGTTTTGAATCCACACAGAAAGAAGGTCAAGAGAGAAGAAATCAATAATTTATTAAAATAAATTCTACTTTTATAGAATCTTTTTATTTGTCTTCTTATTTTACTGCTTTTCTATAATTATTACCAAGAATGATGAAAACATGTACTGGTTTTGGCTGGATAGAATTAATTTTATTCACAGTAGCTGGTTTGGAGCTGTGTTTTGGATTTGTGCTGGAAACAGATTTTTTCGTTACTGAGCAGGGCTTACTCAGAGCCAAGGCCTTTACTGTTCCTCACCCCACCACACTAGAGAGAAGGCTGGGGATGCACAAGGAATTGGGAGGGGACACGACAAGGACAGCTGACCCCAAGTGACCCGAGAGATATCCTACACCACATGACATCATCCTCAGCATATAAATTTGGTGAAGGTTGGTGCAGGGCTGCTGCCTGGGGACTGCCTGGCCGTTAGTCAGTTGGAGAGCAACTGATTTCATTTACATTGCTTGTCTTTCTTGAGTTTTATTTCTCACTGTCATTTTTTAAAATTAAATTACTGTTATTTTTATTATTATCACCACTATTATTATTATAATCATCCTCATCATTATGTTCTGTATCAGTTTTTTTATCTCAACTCATAAATTTTCACACTTTTACCCTTTTGTTTCTCTTCCCACAAACTACTGGGAAGGAGTGAGAGAATGGCCGTGTGTGGATTAGCTGCTGGCTGGAGTTAAACAACGATACAACACCAAGAATATTAAAGAAAGAGATGTATTATACGAAAACCAAATAGGAATGGTTGTTTTTTTAAAAAAAGCCTATATAACCAGAGTAAACTTCTTACTAAGGTGGTACTAAAGTAACAGAAGCGTTCAGGAGATTTTTTTGTTATAATTATGAAATAATTTCCTTTTATTTATTGTTGCTGTTTAAATAATGTGTAAGACCTGTGCATAATGTTGAAAACGAAAGAAATGCGGAAATTTAAAGTCTGTCTTTTTAAAATTTCTTGTCCAAAGCTGATACAGCTGAGCCAAGCAGTTAAAGATTTTTATATTTTATTGTATGATACAAATATAGAGTGGAAAATAAATTCCCCTAGTAAAGAGTATCTTAGCATCTGTGAAACTAAAAGTAAGAGCAGAATAACAAATTCGAAACTTGAGAAAAAAGAAAATGTTGCATAGCAATTTCTTCTTGTAGGTGCTCCCAGCATGTTACACCACAACAGAAAGTTTTGAAATTAAAATAAATAAAGCAAGCAAACTCTTGTTTTCAAGCAGCACCTCAGTGGGGAAGCAATCACGCTAAATAGTAACTGTGGGTTCCAGACAAAGATGTATAGGAATAATCACTGTTTCCTCTGCAACTGATATGGATCACAGGCAGCAAGCAGACAGAGCTAAAGACGTGAGTCACTTGAAAATGCCACATAGAGCAGGCTGTACCCTCACAGAGCCAGTTGTAATAAGAGAGTTTATTATTCACCTATTAGAGTACTATTTATTATTCACCTATTAGAGTAGACAAATATTCCTTGAATTTAAAGCATTTTAGCCTTGAGTGTTATAGCCCACCCAATAAATTTGTACACACACTTTCTTTCTCTATGGTTAGATATAAGACAAGTCCCAGGTCATAATACCATGAAATTAGAGAATGGAAAATAATATTCTTAGACAAGAACAAAGTTATAGAATAAGATTTTATATATAAAGACTCTGCAGATTTTATCAATTAGTTAATGGAAAGTTTTAAGAATCTGAGAGGTATCGTTTAATTATAAAATGTACTTTGCTTAGAAGCTGATAATGAGCAGTAGACTGCTTTTGACAATGACCTAAATCCATATGAAACTGGCAAAACTCCATGATGTTATTACTACTTCTGTTGTAGCAGATTTTCTGATGTTTCTTATGTGCTAATTACCATTATTGAGACTAATGGATTGGTTTGTTATAAACACACATAAATAAATGGGCAGGGAAAGGGATGGGGAGTATATTTTTGTTTTCATAGATATGTAGTGTGCAGTGCAGTCCTGAATAATCAAAGATTCAGAATCCAAGTAGGTATCCAGTAGGTATCCTCAGAGCAACTCATTGCAGCAGCAGTAACCAATCTAGCTAGTGCAGAAGGATCCTAATAATATGTGCATAAACTACACATCAGGTTCTTGTAGACAAACCTAATTCCTTTATATTTATATTTATGTAGATAAACCTAATTCCTTTATATTTATATTTATGTAGATACAGGAAACAAAAAAAATTTTAAAGAGTGTAATTCATAGCAAAAAAATCTCTCAATGAGTAATACAATCAAATCAGAATACATTATTTATGATCTTCTTTTAAGTCTGCATCTTATGTAGAAACAGTTCAAGAGTTATTGAATAAAAATTCAATGGGAAGATTCGGCACCAATTTGAAAGCTGTAACACTGCATTTCCCAACTGAAATATGGGAAGAATGAGGCTATGGATTGACATCATAAGGATGAATTGCTTATATAATACAGAACTCACAAGAACTATGTTCTTTTCACTTATATTTAGTGCTAGAGGAAAAGGTCACAACTGGTGATGACAGTGTCCATAAACTATGAGTTATAGTCCAAAGTTTTCTTGTCCATCCATTCTCACATCTTCAGGATGGTATTCTCTGCACAGCTGCAGGTGGCTGTATATATATCCTTGCCATAAAATGTCAGGAGATACATGATCAGCTCAGCCCGAGTCATGGGTTGACAGTATTCTGCTGATACAAAGCAGACATAAATGCCTCTTTGTTTGCCTGGTTTACATCCTAAAAGCTGATCAGTCTACCTGGGGGAAACCAACAGTTTTGTTTTCAGCTGCAGAAGTGCTTTATAGAAAAGATGGGCTAAAAGTAAGAATTGTTACTTTAATATAATAAATAGATAATTAGTAAGTGATAGTACTTCTTTTAGAAAGTCTTTCTATATAGCATCTTACTTTCTGTATAGCAGATGGTTTGAGCTGGTTTTTTTTGTTGTTATTGTTCTCACCAATGTTTTGCAAGCTTGATTTAACATTGCAGTTTCAGACAAATTTTTGTTAGTCCCTTTACACATATTTTTGCCTTTGGTCCAGATGCCTAGTGATGTAAATATAGTTCAATCCTAGCTAATAAAGCCATGTGGATTTACATCAGCTAAATATCTGTCACTTAGATTTAGCAAGAGGCTTATCATGAAATATTCCGAAACTTCATAGGATGGAATATTCAAACGTGAACACCTTTAGTGTGCCTTCAGAAGCTACTGCATGGCCACTGAGAGACAATAGTAGACTGTTCACTTAGAGTCTTCTCATGCTGTGAAGTAAAATGCATGAATTTGATGGAGATTCCTGGTGTTCCTTGCAATTGTAGCATTTAACTGCGTGGATGTTTTCTGTACTGCATCACAGCTAAATATGGCAATTTCTTTCCACAAAGTAATTCATCATTTCTGTTTGCTTATTATTTCTGTTTGCTTGTTCACAGGTTAAACTTATGCATAAAAGGGGATTAGAGTCAGATCACTGAACCCATTGTCCATCTCATCCTTCTTTAAGCAGTCTTTTCTGTGAATTAGGGACAGATGGATTATGCAGGAGGTTGATGGCACATTCCCAGATTCTGGAGCATGACGTGTGTCGGAACCTGTACTGACATAATATTTAATGATAAAACACTAATTTGCACCATCCGAGTGGAGTACTCCTCCTGTGTTAGGTTAACACTCTGCCTCCACTTTCAAGAGGAGATCCATCAGAACGATGGTGCTCCCTGGGATTCCTGGGAGACTCTCTGCCCAGAATCTGAAGATCAGGGTGTTGGGTGCCCCTCTTATGTTAGCTTTGTGGTCTGGCTGGGATGAAATGGCTTATGTTACTAAGCCATTTAAACAAGCACTTTGAAATCATCTGGCAAATACCGCCATAAAAGAATAACTTTCACTGGATCTAAAATTTTCCAAAGAGAAGGATTCATGTTATCAGAGGAATTTAGAGAGATTTCAAAAGATTGGTAGTGTGGGTCTGAAGTCTAAAGTGTCATTTTTATTTATATGTGATGTTATCAAGCTTTATACTCAGTTTCTAAAAAAGTTAGCAATACTATTTTTTATCATTTTACAACCACAAGTTTCACAACATTTTATAAAATTGTGTGAGTATCATGATCCTTGTTTTCCAGAAAGCTTGATTTATGTGCTCAGAATCTGCAATTTTCTATTACTTAGCTGTTAAAAAAATGTATTACACGTGACAGTCAAAACTGAAACAAGTGAGAGTCCATGTAGAATGGGAGAAAAGCAGTGAAAGATTTCAAAGTAAAACATAATGAAACTGCTTCAAGAATTCCTAAATTTTGTGAGTCGTTTTACTCAAATACAGAACATGTGAAATAATCCTGATAGGGAAGACAAGCTGTATAAATTCAACTTTACTTAAAAAAAAGGAAATGAAACCCACCAAAAGCCTTAAGGAAGTTACTATTGATTTATTTGATTGAAGTTCTGCAGTAGACAGTGTTTCTTGGACTTTTATTTGCCTATTTGTTCTTGATGGTCACTCTAGCCCATGCCCAGTGTCACAGGGTTTTCCAGGGGTTTCTTGCTGAATGTGAATGATTCAGCTTTCATTTGTACCCCTGTCGTTTCAACCTCCTCAGCTGGTATAAAAGGGTTCTGAACATAAGCAGATTATACTCACCTGTGCCTATATAGACCTAAGAACCTTATTCAGCGACTGAATATCAACTCATCTAAGGACCACGCAGTATACTCTCTGTTTTGTACTTGGAAGACAAGTTATATTCAGGCAGGACATACAGACATGATAAAATGAACATTTCTATGGCTGACTAGGAAACCAAAAGCTGTGAATCTGTAGCAAATGCTCCCTGTGAGAGCCGCGCAGATTCATCCGTAGTTCTGGTTCCATGTTCTGTGACTGAACATGAAACCATTCGGCCTCTCTTCTACAGGCACCTGAAGTTTTTTAATGATCACTTTCTCAGGGCTCAATTATGCTCATTTAATTCTCAATTTATGCTGTATTCATATTTCTGATTTCAAATTAAGCATTTTTGTTACTGAATATATGCATATTTATCAATCAGGGAGCCAGAAATTATGAACACCACACTTGGTGATCATGTTTACACATCATTAATCATAATCACTGCATACACAAAACTGTCCTTAGCACTGGTATCTTAAATCAGCTGTTTATATGCAGTTCCATGGAGCTAGTTCATGTAGTCAGGGCTGATATCTGTGTTCCTGGCAGTCTCAGTCACAGAGACTAGGTTTATCAGCAATCCTGGCCAGCTGGGTCCCAGACAAGGGGAGGTTGGCCAGTGTGATGTGCAACTACCAGAAGGGTCTTAAGGAGGATCTGGGGAATTACAGTCCTGTCAGCCTGAACTTGGTGCCTGGCTACTTCATGAAGCACATCATCTTGAGTGCCATCATGGGGCACATGGAGGATAACCAAGGGATTAGTTTGGGATTAGGAAGGGCAACTCCTGTCTGACCAACTTAATCTCTTATTATGTCCAGGTGACCCACCTAGTGGATGAAGGCAAGGCTCTGGATGTTGTCCACCCGTACTTCAGGAAAACCTTTGACACCTTCTTCCATGGCATTCTCCTGGAAAAGATGGCAGCCCATGGCTTGGACAGGTGCACTCTTTGCTGGGTTAAAAACTGGCTGGATGGCCAGGCCCAGAGAATGGAGGTGAATGGTGCTGCATCCAGCTGGGGTCTGGTCACTGGTGGATGTCCAGGCTTCAGTACTGGCACCAGTCCTGTTAAATGGCTTTATCAATGATCTGGATGAAGGAATTGAGTGCAGCACCTGTAGGTTCATGGATGACACCAAGTTGAGTGGGAGTGTGAATCTGTTGGAGGGTGGGAAGGCTCTGCAGAAGGTGCTGGACAGGCTGGATCAATGGGCTAAAATTCAATAAAGCCAAGGGCTGGGTCACAAAAACCCCATGCAGAGCTGCAGGCTGGGGGCAGAGTGTTTGGGAGGCTACCCAGCAGAAAAGGACCTGGGGGTGCTGTTCATCAGTGGCTGAACATGAGCCAGGAGTGTGCCTAGGTGGCCAATGGCATCCTGGCCTGTATCAGCAACAGTGTGGTCAGAAGGACCAGGGCAGTGATTGTTCCCCTGTACTCGGCACTGGTGAGGCCATACCTCAAGTTCTGCATCTAGTTCTGGGCCCCTCATGACAAGAAACACATTTAGGTGCTGGAGCAAGTCCAGAGAAGGACAAAGCAGCTAGTGAAGGGTCTAGAGGGTAATTCCTGTGAGGGAGCTAAGGGAGCATCACTTAAAGATAGAGAAAAGGAGGCTCAGGGGAGACCTTGGCACTCTCTACAACTCCCTGAAAGGAGGTTGTATCCAGATAGGGGTCAGTCTCTTCTCCCAGGCAGCTAAAGACAGGAGAAGAGGACATAGCTCCAAGTTGCACCAGGGGATCTGGTTTTCTCTTGACCTGCTTATCTTAGTTTTGCTTATTCCTTGTTTGTTCATGTCCTTCCTCTTTGCAGTTGTCCTTATTTTGCTTTTCTTTGTCTTGTAAAGTTTGCTATTTAGCCTGTTTCTTATCACTGCTTCAGTACAACTATTCAAGTTATTTGACTTCTCAGTGGTGAAATTGCTTTCTTAAGTAAACACATGGTGTTTTCACAGGGTATTTTACTATGCTATTGCAGTGTACATATTGCTGTTGGTTGCACTACTACAGTACAATTACACTTGCTTTCAAAGCAAGTGATTGTATTGATAATGGTGAGAAATGTACTTACAGTTTTTAAGTTTCACAGGCCACGTTTGTCCTGCCATGTGAATGGCACAAAATCATATTGTTCATGATCACCTAAAAAAAAAGGCGTTTATGAATGCCGTCTCAATTTCAGCATACATTAGGTCTTATTTTTCTTTTTTTTCCTGCTGAACAATAAAGATGTTCAAGTTAAGGTATCCACAGTCTAGACTTCCCTGTTCTTTCTCCTGTAATTTTATGTCCACATTTTCATCTGCAGTAGAGATGCAGAAAATTAGTGTAGCAGACAATATTCCATTCCCACCCCCAACTCCATTTTGCTCAGATAATCCCACATGTTCACCCCTTTTGCCCCTGAAGAACCACATAGCATGGTTAAGGAGATTTTAAAAATTTTCATCTGTTCCTCCAGAGTTCCTTTAAAGGTTGTTGCTGCTTGCTGTGAAAGAGTTTGAATGAAAATCTGTTCTTGATGAATTATATCTATTTTGGCCTAAATTCTTATGGTCAGCATCAGCAGTAGGTGCTGCCACCCCAGTGAATGCTTGATGCCCAAGTAGTCACCTCGTACTTATCACTGGAAAAACCAAACATCCCTTTAAACCCCATCTGTGTTCTTGTATCATTGGGTTTTTTTTCTGTGCATTTGTAACAGATGAGACTGGCATTGCACAGTGTTCTGTCTCTGCTCTATGTGTCTTTGCAAACTGGTTTCTGATGCTCTGAAGAGAGCTACTGTACGAAATAATACTGAAGTTCGTGTTCATCATAAGATTTTAAGTACAATTCAGCAAATATCTCAAAGAAAGCTCATGTAAGTGAAACTCTTATTTTTATTTGGATAATTATCAAAGTTGCATCACCTGTTGTGTCTGGTCATCCTTACCCTATATGATTCTGTCATCTCAAATGTCTATTTGTAAGTGGTCAACCAAATAAGTTCTTATTACACTGTGTTGCAGGGCTCATGCAATGACTTGAATAAGCCTCAGTCTGAAGACATGTTATAAATAACAATTCTGAGGAAGATAATTTTACAAAATGGATGTACATCTAGAAGTATGTGTGGGGCTTGGTTAGAATCAAGAAAACAAGTGGGAGATCAAGTCTGTTTTTTGTATCAAATTACCCTAGCAATATTTAATCAAGTGAATTTTGTTGGTAGGATGTAGAGGAGTGCATTCAGGTGGTTTAGATAAATCTCCAGTAGTCTTGTAATCACACAAAGTCCAAATCCAAAAAAAGAACAGACAGAGAGGATTAGAAGCAATATTCTGTATAGAAGAAGCTGACAAAATGGAGAGGGCGGATGCAAGATGTAATTCTTTATGCCCAGATGCACAGAAGCACTGGGGCAGTAACGATGAGATGTTGCAGAGAAACAACAGCAAGAGCAAGTTCAGACAGTGCAGGAAGCACTCCTGTAGCCATTGCTGCTTACATGCCTGAGTTCAAGTTTGAGATTTTTCAAGGATTCACCATGGGTTCAAACATAGAAAAAACATAGATGACAGCACCTAAATGTCTTCAGTCCATTTCATTTCTTGCTCATTAGCTTCTCCTTTGGTGCATCCCCTATTCTTTCTTTCTGGTAATAAAAATAATACGATATAAATAAATTAGAAACTAAAAACCAACTCCCTACTTAGGGACTTAAAGGAAACTATCAAAAGAGAAAAGCTAAGAATATGATTTTACATGAGGGTTATTCTTGTCCTGAAATATGAAATGGGTCTGGATTCACTGACAGTGAAATCAGTATAATCAATAAAAAACATTTTATAGTGACGCAAAACCTTTCACACAGAAATAAGAATTTTGAGACTCAAACTGTACAACCACATCTGAAGTATCCTTTATACCTGCTGGCTGTTCACCAAGATGCACATCAGCAAGGAAAAGTATTCTCCTTCAAACAGGATAAAATAGTAAAAAAATTTAAATATTCTGCTTCTCTCTCTCTCTCTCACTTCCCCCTCTTCCTTCCCCCCCACCCTCCTGCCCTAATTTAGACGGAGCGAGACCATCCAATCTGAATTATTATGGAAACAGTGGCACACATAAAACATTTGGTGATATTTGCAGAAAGTGCCTGTGACATTTTCAGCTTGTTAAAATCAATGAAACAAGGAAAAACATTGCCAAACTCGGAGAAAATGAGTCCTTGAAGAACTGAACTTCTAAAATGTGACATAACGTCTCTATTTGTCTGTGACAATATGCTAACAAGATAAAGCAATCTCCTTTGGGCTCTCACAAACAAAACGTGTGTTATAAGAAATTTACTGACCTGAAGATCAGGAAAGATCTACAGTTCATCCAGTCTCCCACCCCACGTTTCAGAGGCTTTCAATTTCCCTCAGTTACCCCTCTACTGACTCCATCACTTTTTTGTTCAAAGCGTAATTCTCTAAAAGGTTCCAGTTTGATCTGAATTTGCCAGAAATGGTATTCAATATTTCTTTTGCTATTTTGTTTCTGAGGTTAATGGCCATTACTTTAAAAAAGTTTTCCTTCAATTCTAATTTGAACGAGTTACCTTTAAAGCATTGTCCTTCTGGTTGATCAATGGCCCTTACAAGCCCTAGATATCTTATTATGAGGATAGTTATTCTTTTTCTATCACTTACCAACAAGTTTCATTGTTATATAAATGGACATTTAAAAGTGTCTCAACATAGTGAGAGCTTTCAAGGCTTTTGCATCCCTTCTCTTTTTCAGTTTCTGTTAACATGAAGATACCTGAATAACATTTCATTAAACAGAATTCCTTACTCAGAAGCAAGGTCTGTTCCTTAACTCTAGTGTTCTTCTGCTTGTGGCATTCATCTAGAGAACTGCTGTGCTGCATATGAAGTAGACCCTTGGAATATTTTCAGACTCACAATTTTCTGCATACTGTCTCCACTTCTACATATTTTGCATACTGCACACTCAAACGACAGAAATTTTGCACATGTGTAAATACATTTTTTTTCACTAACAGTTTATTTAGCCAGACTTTACCTTCTCCTTTAAAGTCAGAACTTTCTTGTTTATAATTCTGAAAAATCTTGTGCCATATAGTTTTTTTTTTTCTTCTGCAAATTTATATAATCTTTTAAATAATTGATGAAAATTATTCAGGTATAGTATCAAATTCTATAGAAAGTCATAGTTGGTCACCACCAGTCCTTGCTGATTTTCCCCGCAATACGTATCCACCCTTCACACTGTGCAAAAGGCTTGCCTTACTGTGACTAACTTGATGGCAATGAGTTATTATCACAGCATTGTTTTTGCTATCCACATATCTGAAAAAGAGTTTGATGTAGAAAAAACTCTTAGGAGACATCTAATAAACTTGTTGTAGCAACATTTTGAAAAGCAAAATGCTGAAAGCAGGAATAATGAAATTCTTTCAAAAGCAGGGGAAAAAAGAATTTAAACAAGTCTAATAGACATATTTCACATTTCCAGAAACATCTTCTCATAGTGTATTCATTAAAGGTAGAAACCTTTGGTGAATTTCACTGTTCCAATTACCACTTTCAGGGAGGTTCTAAATCTAATCTGAAAATCATGCCATTCATATTTTGCATCATGAGCATATATTCTGTCAGTTGTGGGGCCTTCAAATGCATATTGGAAGTCAGATACTTCTTTGCTCTTGCCATATAAAGTTAATTACAGTTTCCGATATAACACACCTTCTTTTTAGGAATATTCTTAAATTTTGTCAATTTTTCAAACATTTCTCAGAAGTGCATTAAGTGTTTCCTCAATAGTTGTACTTTTTCCTGTTCACGAATTAACATGGTGGGACAGTACATGGATTTTAAATTACCTCTGAAGGAATAAGTTCACACCTCACCCCATAGCCAGGTGTCAGATTCTTCAGTACTGTAGTACCATAGAGAGAATTTCTGAACTTTCCTATGAAGCTTGCCTCAATAGGACCATCTGTGATATTGATAATAACAGTAATATTTCTTAATGTTGTATCAGAGCCTACATATACAAAATAATGATTTCCAAGTGTTAAAAAAAAGTTATTTTAACCTGACACCTTTTCTCTCTTACAGCCTTGCTTTCCCATTATTTCATTTGACAGAGTTTTGCTGCAAGCATTCTTTTTCAGCTTCTAGTCGTTCTGCTACTACAGCCAGAGTCCCTTGTTGGTTTATTACACTCTGGACACTGGAATCACTCTCATCTTAGTCTTTCACAATTTCTGCTATTTAATCCAAATGCTTTAACCGTACCCCTTTTTCACATTCTTTTGTCATTATTTTTTTTTTTTTATTTTGGTGATAGTCAGGTAGATGGGAGCTCAGTTGAATGCCTGATGTATAAGAAGCTGCAGATTTCATCTCTTACTTTATCTCCAAGAGTGTTATTTTTCTCTACTTTGATTGTGTTCTGGCTAAACTAGAACTCACACAAATACTGTTATGGTTTTAGTACACCACATATTTGGTACGCCACGACCAATATCTGTTTTGGGGTCTTTTTATTAATAGTGGTTAACTTCCCCCAGCCCTTAAGTATCATGTATTACCATATGAATATGGTTTGTGAAGGAGAACAACTCCACAATGAAGACATAAATTCATAGAATCATGTGCTCATAAACATTAGTAATACATCTCTCAGAAATAGGATGAGCTTAAACAAATTGTTCACTTAAGAAGGGGACTCAATTCAGATGTTGTCCAAGTTTCTAACAGTGAAACAGACTAAAAAATCAACCTGAATTCTCAAACCAGAGATAGACATCCAGACATCTGTGAGTCCTGACTGCCTGTGAGCAACGGCCTCAACCTGTGTAGTCACCTTGGTGTGTTAATAACATCAATAAAATACCTGTAACCCTCAAGGCTTTGTTTTCAACTTCACAGCAGATTTGCAGTCATGGGTGCATCACAGCAGGAGCAGAGCTGATCTTCACCTCCTGCAAAATGGCATTGTCTGATACAGGAAGGAGCTCTGTCCAGTCTGTATCTCTTGGGGGTTCAATAAACTGGCAGGGATATAAT
>VZRQ01007693.1:56764-86355 GCA_013397975.1 Machaerirhynchus nigripectus | reverse complement strand
GTTTCTTTAACTCATTAAAGAGCTAAACTTCTGATTTCAACTTTCCCTTTTGTTTATATACACCCACTGTTTTTGGGTCTGGAGAGTAAATGAAAGGATTTTAAATGAATCTTAATTAGATAACTCTGTAGCTGTTCCCTAGACAGAAATATGTTGCTCTAGAAACACCAGTGATAAAGCTGAAATCCCATTAGAAAAGGCAATATGTCAAATAAATATTTTTAAAGAAAAGAAAGTTTAATTTTGGTTCATAAAACATGATCTGCCTTGATAAACAATTTGCATATACTAGTACAGAACAGTTTCTCAGGATTAAGCAAACTAGTCCAAAGTCTCCTGTCTAGAACGAAATAACTAAAGTTTTCTTTTCATTCTGTTAAAACATTTTGGCTTAAGGCATAACAAATTGTGTAAAGGGGAATAGACCCTTCAGCAAGCTTATAACACTGATAACACATGCTTTCTATCTGATGTCTTGCAGTTATGTTAATTGTGATAGAATTCTAAAATTGAGGTGCTGAAATAAAGATTTGGGGGGAGTTACAAAATAGCTGTGTCATAGAAATAAATGGTTCTTCACAGAATAAATTCCGGGAAGAATGACACATATCCTGAGCCTCATTCATGAAGGATAAAAAAGCCTTCAGTTTGGCTTGGGACTGGGATTTTAAGTCCTTGATAGAATCCGGTTCTCAAATGCCACTCTCCACTTTACAGATCTGCACCTCCAGGTCCTTGTTCTGAATAAATTAAAATGAAAATATCTACTGCTAACAAGTTTTAGCTCTACCTTTAGCTCAGCAGAATAAAAGGTTATGTTTAAGGTCAGAGAATAGATGAAGAACAGGCTCCTGTGTGAGATATTATTGGTATTCTCTGTTGTAATCTAGCTTTGAACATGTACATAGGCTTGGTCTGGTCTACCCAAACAGCATGATGAAAAGATAATTCCAGAATGAATTTAGGGACCATGCATGTGTACTTTACTATACATGGCTTGAACTAAATTCAGTGAGTGTAGGAAATCCAGCAGTTGTTTTCTTCTGATGACACGACCTTCAGCCACACCTGCCAAAATATGTGTGTGTGTGTGTGTGTGTGTGTGTATGTGTGTGTGTGAGACAGGGATAAACTAAGAGTGGACATTCTCTTTAGGATAGCAAGGGCTGTTGCATGACATACCTATTTTCAGCTTTCCCATAATTGCAGACTGCCTTCAGTTAACTCTCAGTCCTACATTTTCTCTATCAGTTTCTCTTCAGAAACGTGAGTCTGAAATAACAAAGGAATGTATTTCTAGTAGGTGTGAAGAGTTCCTCTTGGCCAGAGTAGCCAGTGGATGTCAGAATAGGAGATTTTCCCTTCATTCAGAAATGACCATGATAAAGGACAATTACAGAATCATCCAGGAAAATAAGTTTAGTTCCTAGGTGGAGAGCATGTGCTCCAGTGGAGTCCTTACTTCAAGAAGATAACTTCATAGTTCTCATGCCAAACAAAGACACTTTAGAGACCTTCCACCTAGTAATTTGGTTCATCTCAGTGTGGGGAAAATCTCAATCAAAAGACAAAGCAGAAAGACAGGAGTAATTTGTTAGCCTCTGTCATTTTCTTAAAGGTAGTATAATATGCTGGGGAATTATATAGCCAAGGAGAAGCAAAGGTTGTTACCACTTTAATACGTATCAGAAACAGATAGGTGCTGAATGACTAATGGGGATGCTTTATAGCACCTAATAGTAGGTATTTATGGCTCCTCATAATCTCTTTTATGTGAAAAGGTCTAAGGGAGGTGAATTCCAGCTCTATCTTCTGACAAATGATGAAACACAGGTTTAAAATATTGTATTTTATATCAGGCCAAGCAGTCACCTGGCTTTGTATCCAGTGCAAAGGGTCTCTGCAAATAGCAAAGAACATCAATTAACAGTAATTCATTATTCCCATCTGTTTAGATATATATATGAAAGAGTAGAACCTTCTCAAAGTGGGCTTACCTCCTCTTTGCAGAAGCATTCTGCCAGAGAGCCTACAAACCTCGTGTAGGTATGGCTTCCAGAAACTTACAACTGCAGAGGAATTTTTATTGCCACTTTGTCTGCACAGAGTCTTGACATGATTTTCAGTGTAATTTTAGACTAACAGTTTTGCGGAGACATCAGAAGCTGGAACAGTCTCCTCAAGCTGGTTTAGACCACTGACAATTTTTCTGAATCTGTGACAATTCACTCCATGTTGACTCAGATGCTTTCTCTCCTATCCTGGTGATGCCTTAAGGACCTATAAATGAAACAACACACACTTTCAAGATAATGTTAATGTAGGAGGTAATATAAAGGTGGATCTTTCTTGGAGGCCTCCAGGGGCAGTTATGGAAAAATGTCCACAAAAGCCCAAACTACACAGGGTGAATAGTTTTTATAAGCCTAGCAAATTAGCATAATTGACAAAAATCACCCATTAGGAGCACAGGTGATTAGGTAATTCCCCCTTCTGGTTCAACCCTTTTCTGGAGTGCCCCCCTTGGTACTAGCTGTATTTTGTTTAAGAAAATATGCCTCAAAGAGCTTTTTCTGGCCTTGTTTCCCAGGGAAAACCAAGATAGGATAGGGACTTTGGAATATGTTTTGTCTTTCTGCCTATCAGGGCAGGGAAAAAGTACTGGGAAAACAAGCTACAAATGCAATAATAGGCTACAGAGCTCCAAATATTTGTGTAAAGAATACAGAGAATATAGAAAAGAAAAAAGGCAAAAAACCATCCAGCATCACTGGGATAAATCACCCTCTAGGCTACACTGTAAGAAGGTATCCTTGGAAAGCAGACTATCTTCTGGAACAGACTGAAGATATTTTCAGCTACATTAATGTTCAATTTAACACAACCACTCCCACAGTGTCCCCTTCAGCTTCCCTCTTGTTTTCAAATATTTGAGTTCAGTTCTCGTTTATTTTATTTTGAAGCAAACATTGTATCTGCAGGGATAGCTGTTTCTCTGCGCTGTCAGCTGGTGGTCAGACACACTCTTTCTAAAACTCTAAATGTACCTTTCCTGCCTGTGAAGTAAAGCCAGAAACATCACTGACAGAAGCAGCAGGGAGGTGTGCCAATACATCGTCAATAAATACTGTGCAAGCTCTGCTGCTGTCAGACTGGGTATCGTGCACACCCTCAGCAATCTGATACGCTTAAACACAAAAAAATCCATCTTCTCAGGCAAACTATAAGGTTTTAAAAAGACAATAAGATTGCCTGAAAATTTTGATAGGACTTCCCTCTGGGTGAGTCTTTTAAGCAGAGACACGTTGTCTTTCATGTAGTTCTCAGTCAGGAACCTCATTACTTTCACCAGTCTGTTAAATGCTGTATTAACATTTTCCGATATGCTGAAGCCCTGTGCTTTGGGTTTGTGCTGCACACAGGGCTGATAATATAGAGATGTTTTAGTTATTGCTGAGCAGGGCTTACACAGAGCCAAGGCTTTTTCTGCTTTTCCTACTGCCAGGATGGAGAGGAAGTTGGGGTGCATGGGAAGCTGGGAGGAGACACAGATAGGACAGTTGACCCAAACTGACCAGAGGCATATTCCAGAATGTATAACGTCTACTAGGAGGAAGAGAGAAGAACTGGGGAATGTTTGGAGTTATGGAGTTTTTTGTTAGAAGTAACGGTTATGCATGATGTAACACTGTTTTTCTGGAGATGGCGGAACACTTGCCAGTCCGTGGGAACTGGTGAATGAATTTATTACCTTACTCTGGTTGTGTGTGCAGCTTTTGGTGTCCTATTAAACTTTTGATGTCCAGCTATTAAACTGTCTTTGGCTCAAGTTACAACTTTTCTCACTTTTACTCTTCCAATTCTCCCCCTGATCCTGCTGGCGGGGAGTGAACGAGCGGGTGTACGGGGTTTGGTTGCTGGATGAGGTGAAACCATGGCACCTTCCCTTTTCCATGACCGCCCCATGGAGATTTCTGACTACCTAACAAGTGGAAGGGTGCACCTGCCTTGCAGAGAAGGCTATGGCATTCCTGACTGGTTCAGTGAAAACCAGAGGCTGTACTGTCACATGGAAGACTCCAGTGCTGGGATCATAGGTCCTGCAGCTCCATCCCTCACTCCTGGCTTCTTTCACATTCATCACAGCTATGGTGATGTGACACAAATACAATTTTATCCACGAAACAACAGACTTTGCAAGAAAGAGGAAACCTGGGGGTGTCCTGAGCTTGCTGTTAGAACAAGGACTTTGTAGTACAAGTGGAAATTCATTTGCAAAAAGGCAATATTCCTGGTTTTGCTGTACATCCCATCTCTATCTCTTTGTCTATGAAAATCCCAAAGGTATAATCTGCCCAGAATAGTAAGTAATTTTTCAGAGAGGGAAGGCGAAAATCCTGCATGTATTTGCTGAGGACGGGTCCAATTGTTTTAAATGAGGCATTGCTTGGGAATGAGGTAGACTATCTCCAATGCCTGGTCATTAAGGTAGAGTTAAAAATTAATAATTTTAGGGGACATTCACTCCTTGGTTAAAGTATTTGTTGTGTCTCAAGTTTATTGAGAGTTTATGCTGTAGAAATTGTATAGGCAACTGCTATGTAAGTCAGCATAAGAGAAACTGGGAATCCTCATCTCATTTTTACCTCCTAATTTCACTGATTAATTAATAATTAATAACCTTCTGCATTTTTTATCACAATTTTCAATCACAGAATTTAAATTTGAGCTGCAAACACCTATAGGGTTTCAGGGTACCCATAAAAGAGAACCTAGAGTGATCAAACTTTAAATTCTCTACTTGCATAAACATTGTACGTGAACTGAATGAACAAGGGAAAAGCTTGTGGCACTTCCCTGTTTCTTCTTTTGTGATGAAAAGTTGAAATTCAGCCATGATGAGACATTCTGGTTTTTATTATTAGAAAAAACAGTATGACATACTTGAATAATAGTTGTACTAAGAGTGTATCTAATTGTTGTGTTCCTATGATAGTTTAGCTCCCAAGACTACAGCTCTTTGGCCGTTATTCACTACTGAAAGCCAGAGTCCTTTTTAAATAATTTTGTGATAATCTGTCAAACAGATGCCTTCTCTGTATATAGATACCTTATATTATTTCTGCAAGTGCAGCTTCTAACTCAAAATAGAGCAGCTGTCAATAAGAAACTTAAGAGCATGAAACATGGAGGACATGAAAAAGCAATCCTTAGAATGAAAGAGCTGCAAAAAGCCCAGGAGAGAGCCCTTCAGGAAAAGAGTAACTTATTGACATAATAGGAAAGTTACTGAGGGGGAAGTTTTGAGAGCAAAAGGTAATCACAAAGGTGGCTGGGAGAAGAAAAGAGGTTATAAAATGAATATTTGAGGTTTTATCTCTAAGTATTCAGGAAAACAGTTTCTGATCAGAAGTTTAAATTGTACTGTGAAACATCTTGAGAAAAGAAAATTGAGTTTTGTCTCTCCATTGCTAGATTATGAGCTTCTTTACATATGTGATACATACATCTTATTTTCTTCAATTTTCTTATTAGATGCCATTATTTGCAATAAAAGTTTCCGAGATGCCAGAGTCTCATTTGTCTGTACTAACAATGCTCTTTACTATTTCAATTCACTTATGGGTCAAGTACATTTAGATCTACTTACGTTTAAATTTTTCAATGTTTTTTTCCTTTTCTTTCCTTGTTTTGATTTTTTCAGGAAACATCTCTAAGAAAAATTCTGTGTAAGCTTTTGGCCAGGGACTGACTTTCTTTGATCTAATCTCAAGGTACCAAGAGAACAAGTTACAGTGACATGAGATGCTTTCATAGATGTGGATAGGGTTCACCCATCACTTCAAGTATTTGAAGTGCATTCACTCTTTTAAATTTTCTTTCTTTTTCAACTAATGCCTTGTCAAAATGACATCTCAAATTAAACCCTTTTTGACTAACATAGGTGAAATAAATGCCTCTTCTGTGACTACTTTTCAAATATTTTGGTAATAATAAAATCTGATAATATTGTTTATATTTCCCTTAAAAACATGAATGGCAAATGCTTTCTTTCCAAGAGGTGTTATAATAGACATGCTTTGATGAAACAAACTTTACTGGAGTAGCCCTTTGAGAGGCAAAAATGGAACAAAAAGCACAAGATAATGCTCTGAGCATGAAACCTGGAGCAATTAAGTATGTAAAACAAGGAAGATTGTGTTAACTGTAGTTAAGATTAATTTTATAAAGTCCAAATAGGAGCATGTTGTTCTAATAATTTGTAGAAGTTATAAAGCATAGGGTTTTAAGAGTATGCTTTCTGTGTGTTGTTGGTAGATTTTAGCACCACTTTTAAAGAAATGCAACTAATTGTTCAGGCATCTGTTTGAAATATAGTCCTCTTTATGGAGTATCATGTAGCCACAGATGAGGCTGTAGCTGAGAAGCAGATTGCTTTGTGCTACCTCTTTAGAATCACCCCTGTAGGCAAATCAACCTTGAATCAAGTAGTCTGAATGTGTTGCTTATCTCATTTGCTGAGAGCTCTAAATGCCATTGTTGAAAACAAGAGAGAGGATAAAAGTCAGATGAATGTCTTTGTACCACATATTTAAGTAATACTCACTCACACTGTATATACTGCATTATGCAACATGCAAGTCCACAGTGACACATGGTAGAAGTGGGAACAAACCCAATATGAATGTTTCCTAAGAAGAAGCTCAGATCAGCAGGACATTTTGACTCCTTCAATGAAAAAGCTGACCAAATCAGTCTTGATTAGTGAAAGAAATATTCTACCAGTTCTTGCATTTGAATGTGAAGGTTTTGAAATAACATACATATTACTTTAAATATGCAGACAACTAACACAATTTTTTTTGTTCTCATAAATACCCCTGGCATGCAAGGAGCCAGTACTAGTAAATCTTTTCTGTATCGATACAAGGAAATGTGAATAGGAGAGGGAATATATAAGAGAACAGGCTGTTCTGAATGTTGGCATGCTCTTGATTTTTATAGCCACATGAAAATGAATCTGGCATGGTTTATTACAAAACAGTGATGGAACTACATTTGAGTGAGCAGGAAAATCTTTCACTTGCTGTTATGCTGTTACAGCTGAGCAGTATTAGAAAAATGAGTGTAAAATGGAAGTTAAAGTCACCTTTCCCAGAACTCTTAGTATAAAGAAGAACAAATTATGTATTCTGCAACTATGAAGAAGATTCATTAATGACATATTTTTTTGCATCTACCTCTTAAGTAAATGACATTGTAATGGCAATAGTATATTTCCAAGGTACTTTTACCAACACAGAACTGAAAACTCAGAAAAATTTGCACCTAGCTTGGTTTAAATATGTAAATTTTCCAAGTCTTATATCCATAAAAAAATATCTTGTATGTGCAAGTGCTTTTAAATTTTCTTTTAGACTTTACATTTCCATATGTTTAAACAACAGCAATTCTGGCTCTGTGGTGGGAATTCTGGCTCTGTGGTAACATGGAATCGAACAGGTCTTTTGCCACGTGGCTAGTCGATCATGATTTTGTTTAAGGAATATTTTAGGATATGCAAACTGTAGACCTTGCTCTCTGTAACCCTCAGTGCAGTGCCAGTGTTGATTTAGGTGTTTGTGTACTAAGGACTGAAGGTTCACTACAGTGCAAAGAGTGGATAGATAGAACAGATGCAGGAAAGGTATTACAACATACTGTCAAAAGACACACTCTACAAGTAACAGCAGATGTGGTCAGAAGGTAGAGACGTATGTGTGGGCTCTGACTGTGTTATGTCACACAATATTGGCTTTGCAGACAAGAGGTCTTGGTTACTTCTGATTAAGATTTTGTATAAAAATAATTAGATGCAAAAAAAAAAATCCCACTAAATGCAATAGTGATTTCCTGTATGCAACCAAATAAGCAACAACAACAAGAAGACAAAATAGGAAATAGTTTTTCTAGGCGACAGCCCCGAAACGGTAGAGAAAATTAAAACAATAAATTAAAGTTTTAATAAGAATTTCACACTTTAATAATTTTTCAAGTGTTGTCTGGATCCTTAAGGACAGCAGCAATGAAAGTAAGTCTAGCTCTGGATAAAGAGTGATGGATTTTACATACAGATTATAAATATATGAGTTACCCTGAATTGCCTCAAGTACTATGGTTGGGACCCTTCAGTTTTTCAACTGGTAAGGAAGAAACGTCCAAGAAAAGAAGTTTCTCTCAAAATCTCTGTTACCTAGTGTTTTTTGTTTACCTGTTTTATTACAAACTCTAATTTGTATGAGTTCAAATCAATTTTTGCAGTTGCAACTCATGAATGTTTCCCACAGTGTGGAAACCTTACAGAGAAGTGTTTACTCTTGGCTGCTTTCCTGCTTCTTTGTCAGTATTCACCTCAGTGTTCTGATACATCTTTTTGAGGTACCAAGCTGTTCTATTTAGGTACATGGAATTGTCAACTTCAAGAGTAGGTCCTTCTGGCAATAGAGCTGGTACCATGGAGTTTGTGGGCTGAAGTACCTTACAGATTTCAAGCTAAGGCATTAAAAGGAAGACTTCAGTTTAGTTTTCCCCCCCATGACAAACGGCAAAGAAATAGCAGAGAAGTAAGAACTGGCGCATGAAAGAGTCATACAAATTTAATTGACTGTATTGGTCTACAGGTCAGTTTTGATTAATAGGCTCCTCCATACTGAAATGAATGAATCTGTTTACTCTGTGTTAAAGAATGAAATCCTCCACCAGAAAACTAGGCAGTTGTATTCTATCTCTTTGTTAAAGAATATTAAACCCTGTAGTCTCTTATAGCGCTGACTTCCTTGTGCTCTGTATTGGGCTCTTATACTTGGACATAACTGTGGAGAAAGATTGATTGTAAGAAATGTAAAAATTGGTATTCAAGGGTAAATTTCAGCTGGTTCTGGTTGTAGTTAACAGTCATACGGCCATAAGTGCCCAGAGTTATTGAGAGTTTAACTTTCAACTGAAAAGGGGGAAGACAGTGAAAAATATATTTCTAGGTATCTGTCAATACAGAAAACTCTGTTCCCCATCACATTTAATTTTGTCTAACATTTTAAGAATGATGGATTCATGAAAATATATTCAGAAGACTTTTCTTTTTGAAAGACCTATTCTCATAAAAGTTTAGTCAAATGCATCTTTTAGTTAGCTATTTTATTCCTGTGCTTCCTGATGTATTCTACATTATAAAGAAAAGGATTCTCTTCCGCAAAGTGCTAGTCCTGGAATTAAATAAGTTAACACATAGCTTTATGCTGTGTTCAGACCCCAAATCATAAAACACAGAGAATAGGAGTCTTTATTATATAGCACAAAATGAAAGACAATAAACAAGTCTTCTTCTCTAGTAGTCTTGGAAATTCTTTCACTGCATCTGAGTCTGCACTGTATAACTATTTATATGGTTACTTCATAAGTGGTTAATTTCTAAAACATAGCTGTGAAACTATCAAGGAAAGATGCTTTGATTTACACTGGGGGAAAATACTTTTTAACCTCTTTTTATTTCTTTCTTTAGCTGTTACAGTAGACACATGTCTTTGTGTGAACATTCATGGCTGAGGTCCAGTTTGCCTACCTCTAAGCAGCCTACAAAAGGTGTACAATGGATGTAAAGATTCTACACAGTGATAAGAGCAAACAACTATCAAGGACATTTTCACATGTATTCAAGTTTAACTGTGGTTTGTCACTCAATAAACATGAGGAAATGCAAGAATTATTATAGCAGACCTTTTAATTTGTGTGTCTTTTTTCAATATTAGTAAATAGCAGATCCTTCAGAGAAAATTGCAGCAGCTCCATGATGAATAGACAGAAATTCATTTGCTCACTACCTGCCTTTTATGAATTAGAAGTTATGTTTGGAAAAAAAATTAGATTTAACTTTTTGTTTGTTTGTTTGTTTTAAGTTTGAAAAGCTGGGTGAAACTGCAGATTTCACATTTTTTAAGATGTCAGCTTTTTTTAATTGTTTCCAATATAAACACTTTCATATCTTAGACTGCCAATCTCGTCTTGCTGGCAAAATCTCAAATTAGCTTGAAGGACCACGGACCAAGGACCACAGGTACCTTGGATGTGGGTGCAAAGTGTCTCCTGTACTTATCTATGGAAAAAGCTGCTGTAAGATTTCTCACATCTTTCTAATCAACAAGGGAAGTCTTGGATTAGGACACTGTGAAGCAGCTTCGGGTCTGCTGTACATTTGAAACCTGTCAAAATCTCTTGTCTAGCTTAATAAAAACTAATTATGCTCTAATACCACTAGCAGCAGGGATGTTTTCTTCTATAAATACAAATAATTGTTATTGGTTGTCTCACCAGAACTGAGGTATTGGCAGAAAATACAATTAGCTCTGTATGAGAAGGTTCATAAAAGACTGCCATAGCATCATGCACATGAAAAGAAATTTGACATCAGAAAGTTGTAGGTCTAATTTCAAAACGGACAGCTTGTGTTCAACAGATTTTATCACATTAAGCGTCAAATAAACACTGCGAAAAAGACCCATACCAGAACTGCTAATTTTTCTTCAAACTTGTGTACACTTCTATCCAGCAACCTTCATAGAGCCAGGTGTTTTACAAACACTTCCATGTGAGCTTTCCTCTTTAATATATTCATAGAGTTTTCAAAATGACTGAATATTATTTCTTCTGTATCATTTTGGCATTGCACTTCACCTGACTTGCCACACTCTACATGCACTTGTGAGGGTGATGAAAGACAGCTGGGTCTCTGTGTTTGTGTCTGGTCTCGCCCCGCACTCCCCCAGTCCCTGATGGCAGCATGGCTTGTGCTAGGATAGGAACACCAGGAGGAACTGTCCAGATGCTTACACAATTACTGCATTCCAGAGATAGCGAAGCTGAGGAATTTTCAATTGACTTTGGTGCACATAAGCCTGCAAGAGGGTTTAAAGTGCTGATGGAGATAGAGTCAACTGGGAAAACCCATCTCAGAGGATGCAGATAGTTTTTGAGTGGAATCTCCACCCTGATGGGGACACCCACAGTATACATCCAGTCCAAATAAAGAACTTTGACCACTTTTGGACAGGTGAATAAAAAGTGCTAAGATCCAGTCAAATATGGAGATAAAATGCTAAAGCAGCTCCATGGGTGCTTCTTTTTCTTTGAAATGATGAAATCTGCAGGGCCAAAGAATGTAAACATGTATGCTTCCAGATGAGCCTGCTTCTATTATAAACCTTTAGACACGGACTGTTGATGAAATCTAAGACCAAGTGAACCCAGGCACATCTAGACTTCTCAGAAATTTAGAGAACAAGGGGATCTCACTGAAGTTCGTGACTCTGCAGGAGAGACCATAACCTGATTGTACTATAACACACTGTAATGATAGACTTAATAGTTAAATACTGAATTGACCATATTTAGGTACTGTATTAGCAATAAAGCTGATCATAATCCTTCACAGAGTCACTGTGTCCTGCTTTCTGCACCTGTCTGAGAACCTTACCTACAGGTAAGGTTCAGCACAACAGTACCGTATGCTTCACCATTTGGTGAAGCCATCAAATACATGAAGAACTAGAGAACTATAAAAACTTCTCTGCAAGCTATTCAAAAGCTTTCTAAAGTAGTTAGGCTAGGAAGAGTGAAATGACAGAATAATTTCCAAGAACAAAAAGAAAATGAGCCAAGATATGTTATTTTGTCTTGGCTAACGAAGTAATATTTTTGCTTGGTGGCTCCTTTCATTTCCAGATAAACCAACACTGGAAGCTGCATTCTTGTCATTTAGCAGGAAAAAAATCAGCGAGTTTTCAGGGTTTTGTAAATGAGTTTAGGCATGTTATTCATGGGTGTCTGAATTTCTTTCCAACTCAATTAAATAATTATCTCTGTTTCCAAAATTCTCTCACATGATGAGTGAAAAATCATAATCCTATACTAGTCCAAATGAAGTAGAATAATATAGATTATTAAAGAAGGGTTATTTTATAGAAAAGATTTTGTAAAGAGCAAATATGTGGGCAATATGGCCAGTCATAAGCCTCAGGTAAGTTAACATGCAGATTTTTATTAGTACTAGATGGCATCTACCAACAGGCTTCACTCTTTACAGACAGGCAGAGGAATACTTCAGGATCAGCTTCTCTAGTTTTTCATCTTTCACATTTAAAAATTAGTCTTACTGTTCATGTCCTCCAAATTAAAAATAGGATTTACAATCTAAGAGACAGAGAAAAGAGAAAAAAAAGTGAAATAATAGATGCTATTAGTCTAAATGAACTCATAAACCTTTAGATAGAAAGGTGAGGATAGTTAGCTCATGATAGTTAACATGGCTTTGACTTATGTAGTTGACACTAAACCTATTAATCTCAGCTGAAGATCCTCTCCATAAATTATGTTCAGAACACTAAATTACATTCCTCTGACTATTAAGGGAAGGAGGTTTTACCTATTTATTCAGTAAACATTTTAAAAGATATATTTGGTACAGGCTACACATGCAAGTGTAGATATTTTATTAGGTCCCATCAAAAGCAAAATAAATTAGCAATCGCTGGGTATCAAACAACATTTATCTCTGCACACACCTTTGCAGAAGAGAACACATGAGGTGGATTGACCTCGGTTGGATGCCAGGTGCCCACCAAAGCCACTCTATCACTTTGCTCCTGTAAGGGCCCAAACAACTCACTCAACGGGATTTTTAACTGGGCTTACGGTTGTTCATGTAAACTGAGTTAGATGCACAGGAGAAAGAACAACAAAATATTCTGAAGAGGTCAAAACAATGAAAAGAAGTTTACTGGCAACTTTAGAAGATAAGTTTGGTGGAANTAGCAATCGCTGGGTATCAAACAACATTTATCTCTGCACACACCTTTGCAGAAGAGAACACATGAGGTGGATTGACCTCGGTTGGATGCCAGGTGCCCACCAAAGCCACTCTATCACTTTGCTCCTGTAAGGGCCCAAACAACTCACTCAACGGGATTTTTAACTGGGCTTACGGTTGTTCATGTAAACTGAGTTAGATGCACAGGAGAAAGAACAACAAAATATTCTGAAGAGGTCAAAACAATGAAAAGAAGTTTACTGGCAACTTTAGAAGATAAGTTTGGTGGAAGTTTAGTACAATATTCAATCAACATAAAACACTTCTCAAAGCATGAATTTGGCCTCTTTAAATTAGCAAACCGTAAATGCATTTGATTTTAAGTTACTCAAAAGTTCAAAGATGGAACTAGAAGAAGAAGAAAGAGAAAGAAAGAAAGACAGAAAAGATAAAGTACATACATAGCTACCAACTCCTGGATTCCAGCAGTGTTCGGACAGAAATTCCAAGAGGAGATAGGTTGAAAACATCTAATTGCCTTGTGTTCAGCCTTAAATACCCCTTGGCCTTCCTGGGGCCTTCCCCCAGGTGGGACTTCTGGTCATTTGGCCACTCAGGCTCTTGGGTTGATTTGGGTTCCAGGGGTGGGGTGTGGAGAATTGCTTCTGGTGTGCCAGAGGTTAGCAGCCACTGTGGGACTGGAATACTGGCTCTAGTGATGAGGGGTGCAGTAGAGCATGGCCTGACCTGCCCCTTTCCCCCACACACGCATCCCAAAATGTCTCAAGACATCTCTGCAGTCTCTTAGAGCTCCTCAGCTGGACAGGGGAGAGAAAAGATAAGGAAAGGTTCATGGGTTCAGATAAGAAGAGGGAAAGATCACTCAGCAATTACTGCCATGAGCAAAACAGACTTGACTCAGGAGAAATTACTTTTGCTTTTTATCAATCAAATCAGAACAGGATAAAGAGAAATAAACCGAAATCCTAAAGCCTCCTTCTCCCTACACCTCCATTCTTCCCAGACTCAACTTCACAATTTTCTCTTCTTCCTTCTCTGCAGTAGTGCAGGGAGATGGGAAATGGGGGCTGCATCAGTTCATCACATATTGTCTCTACCATTCCTTCCTCCATCAGGCAGGGACTCCTCACACACTTCCCTTCTAGCACAGGGTCCTTCCCACAGGATTCATGAACTTCTCCATCATGGGTCCCCCATGGGCTCACAAGTCCTTCCAGCAAACCTGCTCCAGCACAAACTCCTCTCTCCACAGGACCACAGGTCCTCCCAGGAGCCTCCTCCAGCATGTGGTTCCCACACAGTCTCCTGTTGGTGCATTCACCTGCTGCAGCATGGGTAGGTCTCTGCTCCACCACAGACCTCCATGGGCTGCTGACCACAACTGTCTCACCATGATCTGCAGCACAGGCTGCAGGGGAATCTCTGTTTCAGTGGCTGAAGCACCTCTTCTTCCTCTTTCTCCTCTGGTGTTTGTGTCTGCAGGACTGCTGCTCTCACATGTCCTCACTCCTCTTTTTCCTGGTTAAAATTACTTGACAGTAATTTTTCCCGTTAAACATGTTAACCCAGAGGTGCTATCACAACTTCTGATGGGCTTAGCCTTGGCCAGAGGCAAGTCTGGCTTGGAGTCATATGGCGTTCAATCTGTTGGACATGGAGGAAGCTTCTAACAGCTTCTCACAGAAACCACCCCTGTAGCCTCCCCACTGCCAAAACCTTGCAATGACAATTCAATACACTACAATTTCTCCACCAGTGAAGTATTCAGATTCAGGCTACAACAACAAAAGCTTTCTTTTGTCTGAAAACAGCTTTTCCCTTCACATTCTCCCAAAGTGGTCTCCAGTTCTCTGACTGAAGCTTTTGCATGGTTGGTGGAAGAAGCTGATGCAGCTGCTTTAAAGTGAGCTTTTAAGGCAAAAGAGAAAATTAATAGAGATCAAACCAAACCACAGACTTATGGCAGCTAGATATCTGCTTATTGACACACCTATAAGTTCTTAAGCAGAGCAGGTTGACCCTCCTTTATTGTATTACATGACTGAAAATAAGCTCAATATTGAGCTGAATAATCTAAACCTGCCGCAGGAATACTTCATGTTACCTCATGAGACGCATTCTCCGTGTAATGAGTGTGCAGCAGTGAAGAAGAAATTAAGTTAACAAATGCAGTTAGTATCTCTTCTTGCTCAGAAGATGCCTCTAAGGCAAAATGCTGGTCCTTTAATACTTGACAGGGATTTTGCTATTGACTTCAATGAGTTCCATGTTTACATGTAATTTAGCCAACTTTATTACATATATTCCCCTGAAGGCACCATTGACATTTTTGAAACTTCTGTGCATTAATTTAATTTATATACATGTAGCAATTGTTTACAGAAAAAAAACAAACCCAAAAACCAGCCCACAAACCTAGTCTACTTTGTCCTTCTAAATGCGGTCTTCTGCTTACACTAAAATTTCAGTTAGATTACTAGTACAGTTTATTGCACTTGACATTCCTGGGACATTGCAGGCTCTCAAAACAGTGACTGTTTAAACACTGAATTTCTGTACTTAGATGGAAACTTGATGGGTAGGTGTTAATTTGCTTCCCATGAAATTACTTAAGTGATGTAAACAGCTGCAAACTGCTGATATTTAGTGCTGACATTCTTGTGCTTCCCTAGATTTTCAAAATTTCCAGGTTTTTTTTGGCTGACACCTCCCTCACTACAACCGCCTTTCAGGGAGTTGTAGAGACAAGAGGTCTCCTCTGAGACTCCTTTTTCTCCAGGCTAAACTCCAGATCCCTCAACCGTTCCTCATACGTCTTAGTCTCCAGACACTTCACCTGCCTTGTTGCCCTTCTCTGGACATTCTCTGGCAACTCAATGTCTTGATCTTCAAGTAAGTGACCCAAAACTCAACACTGAACTCAAGGTTCTGCCTCACCAGTGCTGAGTACAGAGGGACAATCACTGCTCTGGTCTTGCTGGCTACACTACTGCTGATACAGGCCAGGATGCCTTGCGTCTTCCTGGCCACCTGGGCATCTGTAAACTGACTGATCCCCGTGTCCAGATCATTGATAAAGACATTAAACAGGACTGGGAAACATTACTTGTGATCAGCCACAAGTGTGGTCTGGCCATCCAGCCAGTTTTCTACCCAGTGAAGAGAACACCCGTCCAGGCTTGTGAGAAACCAGTTTCTCCAGCAGAATGCTATGGGAAATGGTATCAAAGGCTTTATTAAAGACAACATGCACAGCCTTTCTCACATCCATTAAGTGGGTCACCTTGTCATAAAAAGAGATCAGGTTAGTCAAGCAGAACCTGCATTTCTTAAGCCTGTGCTGGCTGGGCCTGATCCCCTGATTGTCCACCATGTGCTCTGTGATAACACTCAATATCTGTTCCGTATCTTTTACCAGCACTGTGGTCAGGCTGACAGGCCTGTGGTTCCTTGGATACTCCTTCCAAAACTTTTTGTGGATGGGCATCACACTGGCCAACCTACAGTTATCTGGACCCTCCCCAACTATCCAGGATGGCTGATAAATGTTGCAAAGTGGCTTGATAAGCTCTTCTGGTCCCTCAGTACCCTTGGGTGAATCCCACCCAGCCCTGTAGACCTGGGCCTATCTAAGTGGTGTAGCAGGTTGTTAAACAGTCCCCTTGCGTTTTTGAAAACAGGGCATAAGCTGACTTAGCCTTGGCAACACCTCCAAGGTAGATGAACCATCATCCTCATTATTTTCCAGCTACACATGCGGATACTCATATCAATTTTGCAAGAGCCCCTAGGAAGGTGGAATAGTCACAGAGGAGATGCACCTGCTCCAACAGGTGGGGACTTTTTGCCATTTCCTCCTATCCCTTAAGTTAGAGATGGGGCCCATCCCAGGGAAGCAAGGGTGCAATTCCAGTAGTCTAACTCTCTACTGAACTCCCATCATCTGCATTTTGATGTTGATTTCATAATCATACAGTATCCTTATGGATGCTGGAAGGTACCCATGAAGATCATTGAATTGCATCCCTGACACCACACTGGGCAATCTTAAAGTTAAATCCTATATCTAAGAGCATTGCTTATTTACATCTTGGATACCAACAGAATTGGGGCGATAATAATTTTTTCATGGGAGATTGTTCCACTGCTGGATCATCCTCTTAGGGAAGAACTTAGTAATTGCTTTAAGCCATTTCTTCTTGTTCTATCACCAACCCCAGAGATAATGATCAGCATATCCCTATCAAATTGTGAATCATTAACAGTAGAGTTAGTTTATATATTGCATTAAATTATTGAAAATGCACAGTAGAGAATTCCTTAGTTATCCAAGAAGTAATTTTATATCCAGGAAAAAAAATAGTACACAAATAAGGAGTTGTTTTTCTGAAAATTTACACCACTCTAATTAAATGTAGAAAAAGTAGAGACAGGGATTTAAAAATGAAGGGAAGAAGATGTATCTTCATCTGTCTCAGGAAGAGATGAATCAGCAATAGCCTTCTGCCTCTGGAGACCTGGTTTGAAAATGCATAATAAGTAAATAATTGTGTTCTCTGGTTTCCCCATTCAACTATCATTTGCACCATTAAAAGCAAAAAAAAAAAAAAAAAAAAAAAAAGAAAGAAGAAGAAACAGCAACAACAATAAAAGACATCATTACTTAACACGACTGACAGGAAGCAGAGACTTCTCAATAGAAGAATAGGGGGAATATGGCAGGGCAAAACGGAAGAATATTGGTACCTGTCTGCAGTGTGTTGTGCTCTAATTAGTGCTATTAGTTCCTCATTTTTAGGAGTCAGACATCCAGTACACAATTGTGTACTACAAAACCTGCAAAGCTGTTGTGCAGGAATGGGAGAGGGCCTGTGGTGGCTCCTGCTGAGAACAGGCTGTGGCCAGCAGGGACAACGGGCAGAGATCTGGCTGCTTGCCTATGAAACAGCAGCTGCTGTGTTGGGTTACTGCGGCTGTTCACTATAGGTGAGATTGCCATGGCACCACCCTGAAGTTAGAAAGACAGGAAACTTCTGATGATAATTCCTGGGTGCCTTTTCCTGACCCCTACAACCTTAGTCAATGGATGGCAGTACCAATTTCCACTGCTATGTAAAGAGAACACATTAAAATTATTTTGCATTGGACTCTTCAGACCAGAAATTATGGTAAAAAAAAACAACCTATTTTTAAAGATACTGTAGCAATCTGCCTCATCATAAAATTTCACCACAGAAACTCCATACTGGACAGCATTTTGGTTTTTACATTCTAGCATTACAGATGACTATTTCACTGAAAGTGAAGGAAATCTTTTCTTATATTTTCACCATATGAGACACTGGTCACTTGGTCCATAGAAGAGGTAGCATCTGCTTAAATTTTCTTGCCTTCAAGCAAAAGGTTGGGTGTGAATGTATCTACTGCTATGGCAAACTGCAGGTCAGGGGAAAGTACTTGAGATGTAATTAACATTGGAGAGTTTAGAAGGAATTGCTAAGCACCTCTTTTTTAGAAGACAGTATCTATAGGGATTCAGGGTCTGAGGGGTCAGCTGATAAAGAGGAGGTTTTGGTACACCATAATTACAGAAATAGACTGAAATACATTTACAGAATGAAATATTTTCTTTTTGTAAAAAGACAGAAGTGTGCATAATCACAAAAGAAAGTTTCTAACCATGTATAACATAAGGGTCAAGCCAAGGAACAAGATGTGTATTATAATCTGAAAACTGGTATAGTGGGGCATCTCCAAAGTGACACATGGAGAACTTCTCTGGCCTGGAACTTTAAAACAATAACTGGTTCAACAAAGTACTCATTCTGCAGAGAAGCTAGAAATTATAATTGGAATGAGATTAATTGTTTCAGCTGAAAGCACTGCATGCAAAAAGTAGGCAAACTCAGATGACCTGAAGATTGAAAACAATTCAGTTGCCCTATAGCTGTCCAGTATGTCANGTTTTTTTTTTTACTGTTTTAATCTTCTTTTTATGCACAGGACACTGGATCATACTGGGAAGTGAAGGTTTCAATAACCAAATTATCTTTTCATTTCTACAGAATATGTCTCTTCAAATGGTTTGATCCTCTCCTTGAGGCACTGCATTTGGATCCACTAGGAATTCCACAAATAATTGTTTCTTTGACAAAACCACCTCCTCTACCAGCTGTCTCCCGCTTCTGGACCCACTAGGAATTCCACAGTGGGTGTTTCTTCTCTGATGCAATCTCCTTCTATTCTAGCTGTCTCACTCATTTTCATACTCTTGCCATAAGATTTGAGATAGAAAAACTGTGGGTAGAAAAATCAGACTGTAAAGGCTTCTGAATTGGCTCACCCCAGAAACATGTAAAGAAACAATTTCCAACTAACGTTAGACAATTTCTAAAATTTTCCATATATTTCCAAGGTACAATGACCACAAGAAAAACTCTTCAACAGGCACTTACGGGCAATTAACTATACAGGAAATACCAAAAAATACTGTTACGGCAATCATGCTAAGTTAATTAAATCAAAAGACAAAACTGTAATAATTCTAAAGCTTATGCTTAATAGAAAAAGCTAGTCATTAAACCAAGAGTGTAAGACAGAATGCACATTTGGGGTAGCTTTTATTTTACGAGGTTTGGTACAGCTATGATGAAGGCATGATGACTTATTTATTGCCCATATTTTTTGTCATATTTGTGTTATCATACTGCCGTACGACAGTGCCCCTATTCTGTGTTTTGTGTGGGGAAATGAGTCTTCTTGTCAGTGGTGCACACATGCTGTGAACCATTTTCTAACCAAAATTGTGGTTTGTGAGACTCCTCACCTGCCTCTTAAAACAATTCTAATTGTTGAAATCGATAGTTTGCATTTCAGAATGAATAGTTCAGCATAAGCATAATTTGGAATCCTATTTTCTTGCTCTGACAAGAGTATTTTTTACTTACCCTGATGGAGTACTTTCTTGTATAGTCTGTCAGACAGTGCTTACTGGTTGAGGAAACTGCATTTACATTGTGCAAGTGGAGCTCTGCACAAACAAGGATTGAACTACCTCAGAAACTTTAGTAAAATAATTTGTGGATCTCATGATTTAATTTTGTCATTATGAGACACACAAATATAACAGTGTGAACTAAATAGCTCCTTCCTTAAATGAACAGTTTAATGATAAAACACAGAATTAAATAAGAAAATTAATTATATGTCTAGCAGTGGTTTAACTATTCCTCTCTCAAAAGTAGATAATAACCTTCTCTGCAAAGGTATTTAAAAAAAGATGAATCTTTCTTTTAAGATTAACCAAGGGTAAAGATCTTTTTAAGAATTACACCACAAAGGACTTATGAGATCAGAAGAGCTTTGCAAACAATACAAGAAAAAAAGAAAAAGATATGTTTGAGATTTCAAATCCCAGTAAATGTATTCTGGAATATCTTGTCACAATGTCAAAAGTTGAAAACCTTCAAGTTTTGGAAAAATACTTATAAAGATGAAAGCATAGCACGCTTTCTTAAGCTAAAACAAGCTAAGCAATCTCATGAAGGTGATGAAAAAATGAAAGGATGACAGTCATCGATACTTTAAATTGGGTAAGCCATGACAAAAATATGTTTTCCTCTTTCCAGAAGAAAAGAAAATAAAATGTTCAGCAGCAAACAAGCAGCGGCATGCTTTGATCCCATCACTCAACCTACAGTACAGCTCTTTCCTGTTCATGTCTGCCAGCAAGATTGCCACTAACAACAGCAATCAGACTGAACAAACAGAAGCTGAGAGGAACATCAAGAAAAAGCAGCCTTCCCCTTTAGTGACACAGAGATGAATTTTGCAATACTGGTGATAGCAAATGAGATTAACGTTTTCATTATCATCACTTTTATTTGATACTGAATTGTTTATAGTACACTGATGACTTATCCTGTTAGTAAACTGCCTTTGATTTACTTTTGTGAACAGGGAGGCTTATGCTAAATTTGGCAAACAGAGAAATTACAAGATTCATTTCAATTCAACATTCTTGACGTTTATTTCTGTCTCCAGGCTTGCCCTTTAAATATTCCTTCTGAGGATGGAGGATAGATCATGTCCCTCACCCTTAAAGACTTAAAAATTATGCTGCTAATTCTGAGCCTCTATTAATTTTGGGAATAAGGTTCTTGAATTTTTCCAAAATCCAGTGCATTAAAATAGTGCAGGCTCTACTGAAGGATTCCACACAGGAAGACATTAGAAACATTACAACTAAAGCAATTAGTATGTGCCCACCATCATCTTTTTTATTTTTCTTTTCTTCTTTAATATGCATAAAGTCAATATTAAGGACCACCTTTGTTTATTTTTCTATGTTTTTTTCTTTTAACCATATTATCTGCTAAAGAATGATAGAGATCTTGTTGCATAAGTCACTCCCTAAATCATTAAAATGTGGCTTCCAATATTTTTCTTCATTTACAGTATGAATTATGTTTGGTCCTTTAAGATAAAAATGCATGCTTGTCAGACTGCCACGTTGCATAGATCATGCTGATGTTACATTTACTTTGTTTTAGTAATAGAGTGAACTGATATAAGTAAATGTAAAGAACATAGTCAGCTATCTTGCACCTACAACAGTCCTCTTAGCATAATAACAATAAAAACCAACAACATTTAATTACAATTTGATAGCTCTAGGTACTGCATCTGTGTATCTTTTGCAGGTTACCAATAAAAAGCAATGCTTTTGCATTGCATGCTTTTGGTTGGATTTTTCAGATGATTACACTTGATTAAGAATAATATGTTTATAAATTATCAGGCTCAATACTAGTATGGCTGAATGCAAGAAGATGAAAATAACACTGGTGACGTCGTGTTCTTTGGCAGGCACAGTGTCTTCCAATACCAATACTACGCATTTGAGTTACTATCTAGTATTGACCTAAAAATATGGTTGTGAATGCTCCCTGCTTTAAGCTTTTTTTTAGGCACCCATGTAAAATTTAAAAATTCATGACACTCATTTTCTCAGTGCTTTTGTAGGCTACATACAGCTTACTGAATGCTTAAATGTCATAAAGTAAAAGAAACGCTTCATTATTTGCTCTACTGTTAGAACTGACTGAGCAGTAAGGTTTGTGCATGTTATTGCAGTCACATCCAAGGAAGTACTACACCATTTTCTAAAGGACACAAAGATAAACTAGAATGCAACCAATTAAACATACCTGATAATAATAAATTTGCTTTTGAATATCTATAAGTAGCTTTGGTTTCTCTGGCCCCATTAATAGTTTATTTTCTGGTCAGGTGCACTATTGATTGTTCTGCACTGAAACTATTTTTTCCTCATTAGCTTTCCAAACTTTCTTGCTTCAATTTTCTTCAGATACAAAAGCTGAGCAAGATTATGTGAGACTTGTTGCTTAGCAACAGTCCTATTCCTAAAACGATAATGGCTAAGCACTCCATGTCATCTTCTCATGAAGGAAGTCAGATATCTGTCCATTTGCTCCACTGTTTTAGGATTTCTTTCTCTCTTTCCCTCCCCTCCTCAATTAAAAAAGAGAGTCTAATTATTCATTAACTCACAGTTTATATAATGCACATGCAATTTACATGCTCTTTATATTTGATGCACGTGTATTTGTCCATGGGAAAATAAGTGCTTATGTTTCATCTCTCTGCAGAGCAGGAAAAAGAATCTTAAAGTGCTGACAGGTAGCAAAATTAATGGAAGGATGGGAGAAGGGAGAACAGAAGAGGAAGGTTTTGGGGGAGAGCAAAACCCCATCCTTTATTGTAGTGTGAAATAATCTTACCCTTTGAAGAAGATTTTTGGCCCTTCTAGGAAAAATAGATGCCTGGCCCCTTAAATCCTACAGAATTAAAGAGTGCAGAGGCTTGAAGAAAAATAAATGAACTCTATTTGACAACAGTTAACATTTTGTTTGTTGGCTTGTTGTTTTTTTTTAAAAGCTAGTGATTCATTCTTTATGAATCTTCATCTCTTTACAAAACCAGTCTATTTACATTCCCACTATGATTGCCCACAAATAAAAATCCTTCTATTTTAATAAAATTAACATGTCACTTAGGGGATGAATGTACATACTGTTCAGAACAGACGACAGGTCCTGCAGGAGAACAATTTGAACAAACGCTGAGAGAATATGAATAGCAAGAAAACTAAATAGACACAGAACAGTGATGTGTTTTAACCACACAGCCTGTTGCTCACTCCAGTGGGCTGAAATAAAGACAGTTTAATAGGGAAAAAAAAACCCTGCATGCACAAGCAAAGCAAAGGGAGAATTCAGTCACTACTTCCCATGGGCAGGCAGGTGTTCACCCATCTCAAGGAAAGCCGGGCTCCATTGCACCTAACATTTGCTTAGGAANCACTATGATTGCCCACAAATAAAAATCCTTCTATTTTAATAAAATTAACATGTCACTTAGGGGATGAATGTACATACTGTTCAGAACAGACGACAGGTCCTGCAGGAGAACAATTTGAACAAACGCTGAGAGAATATGAATAGCAAGAAAACTAAATAGACACAGAACAGTGATGTGTTTTAACCACACAGCCTGTTGCTCACTCCAGTGGGCTGAAATAAAGACAGTTTAATAGGGAAAAAAAAACCCTGCATGCACAAGCAAAGCAAAGGGAGAATTCAGTCACTACTTCCCATGGGCAGGCAGGTGTTCACCCATCTCAAGGAAAGCCGGGCTCCATTGCACCTAACATTTGCTTAGGAAGACAAACACCATCACTTGTTCCCTCCTTTCTCTGTCTTCCCCAACTTTATATGCTGAGCATGACTACCTGGTGTCGTCATATGGCGTGGGATATTTGCGTCAGCTGGGATCACCCTCCTGGCTCTAGACCTTCACCAGCTTCTCAACAATATAAACCCGGGGAAGGAACAAGGAAGGGATGGATGTTCAGAGTGACAGTGTTTGTCTGCCAAGCTAACACTAGGCCTGATGGAATATTTCTGGAGGATGTCCACAGGAAATGGTGAATTAAATTCTCATTTTTCTTTGCTTGTATGCAAAACTTTTACTTTTCCTACTAAACTGTCTGTATCTCAACACATGGTCTTTGTTGCTTTTTCCCTTAGGATTCTCTCACCAATTATGCTGGGCAGAGTGAGAAAGTAGCTGTGTGGGCCTTAATTGCCAGCTGGGATTAAACCATGATGGAAGTGCAGAGTAAGGGACATCTCTGAAAAGTAGAAGCAGCTTTTCTGCAGATGAACCTCCACTAGAAATTTTCCGGATTAAAGAAATTAAATATTGGCTCCAAGGACCTGTAGAATCCAGGGTTTTCAAAATCTCTTTCAATTAGTGGTTTGTCTAGTGGATTGACAAGAAGCTCTTTTTCTGGAGGGTTTGGTTTACTGAGTCAAGCAGGATGGAATTACCAGTGTGACATAGATGTTGCACTTGTGATCATGCTGGGGTTTGTATTTTAGCTCAGAAGGCACAGGTGATATTCTTGATGGTTATTCCACCTCAGATCCTTGCTCTCTGCTATTCACTGAGATACCAGATAAGGAAACACAGCTGGAGGCAAGATCTCCTCATCAGCCGCAGTGTTTCTGTAAAAGGTTTAAGGTCACAGTAATCTGTCTCTCATGCTGGCTTTTCATGCTGATGCCTGAGTGCTCTCCATCTTGCAATCACACTATGCACAGCTGACACAGTCAAGTTACATATGAAGTGGAAGGAGTTCAGTGTTCACTTAAACTCTTTAGTCTTCAAAAGCTGGCCTGTGATTTTTCAGGCAGGGCACTTGACCCATGAGACCAGAGAATATACAACATAAGCTAGGACACAGGTATCTTCAAGCCAGGTGAGGTGGGAGTAGTGAAAGTACCTAATACCAATAACAGAGGCTTGAGTGCTTACTAGATATTTTGAAGCCTTTATAGTGTTCTTGCTTACAAGCAAAGTTATCCTGGTGACATAAGAACCATTTGCTATCACGGTAGTACACTGCTGAGTGATCCACACTTTTCTACCTGATATAGATATTTATTAATCACTTCAGCTGCTATTGTTTTCTTCTCTTCTCTATGGGTATAAGAAAGTCAGGTCCTGCCTGACCAACCCGACTTCCTTTCATGACCAGATGACTTGCTGGGTGGATGAGGGGAAGGCTGTGGATGTTGTCTACCTGGACTTCAGTAAAGCCTTTGACACTGTCTCCCATGGACAAGCTGTCACCCCATGGCCTGGACAGGTGCACTCTTTGCTGGGTTAAAAACTGGCTGCACAGCTGGGACTGGAGAGTGGAAGTGAATGGTGCTGCACCCAGCTGGTGGATGGTCATTAGTGCTGTCCCCCAGGTAGCAGTGTTGGGTCCAGTCCTGTTTAATACCTTTATTGATGGTCTGGAGGAGGAGATTGAGTCTACCATTAGCAAATTCATGGATAACACCAAGCTGGATGGAGTGTTGATCAAGCTGGATGGAGGGCAGGAAGGCTCTGCAGAGAGACGTGGACAGGCGAGACAGATATACTGAGAGAGACCATCAGCAAGAGGTTCAACAAGGCCAAGTGCCAGGTCCTGCAGCTGGGTCACACCAAACGCATACAGTAATACAGGCTGGGGGCAGAGTGACTGGAAAGCTGACCAGTGGAAAAGGACCTGAGGGTGCTGGTTGACAGCTGGCTGAACATGAGCCGAGAGTGTGCCCTGGTGGCCAAGAAGGCCAGTGGCAGCTTTCCCTGTGTCAATATTCCAGCCAGTAGGGCTGGGGAAGTGAACATCCCCCTGTAGCCACCACTGGTGAGACCACACCTGGCTTCAGTTCTGGGCCCTTAGCTTTAAAAAGGACATGGAGATACTGGAGTATATCCAGTGAAGGGCAACAAGTGAAAGGTCTCGAGAACACGCCTTGTGAAGGAGCTATGTGTGGTGGCCAATGAGCCCATGGCACCAGGGATCGTAAAAATCCCCTGGAGAAAAGGTGCCCTAAGTGGAGAAATGCTCCCCAGGTTAAGGTGACTAAAAAGGCCTCTCCCAGAATGCCCTGTTCTGTTATGGAAATGTACCCTGGTTCTGCTTCCCCAGTTGGCCTCCCTGCCCCCATACACCTTATCTGATCCTTCATTAGAAAATTATCCCCTCCTCCCTCTCCCATTGGACCTTGTTCCTTGCCACTCCCTCAGGTTTTCCCATTGGCTCCTGTAGCCCAGTCCCACCTATGCACCACCCCTGTCCCTGATGCTTTCCCACCCCCGTATTTAACCCTGGACTCTCCACCCTTCAGTGTCTTTTGTCCCTGGCTCCTCTTCACGTGGGGCTGAAATAAATCCCACACAAGGACCCTTCCTGCCTCTTTACCACTGGCTTGCTGAGAAGCTATCCGGAGCGTGTGTGTGTGTCTGTGTGAATGCAGTGGCTGCCCAGTGACTTTCTGCTGGAGTCAGTTCGGGAGGTCGTAGCACCCCACCAGAACACCCCCCGGATCCAACAGCTATGGTTGTTTAGTCTCAAGAAAAGGAGGCTCAAAGGGGGACTTCATCGCTCTCTACAGCTGTGACTCTGAGCATGGTGCTCTATCAGTTTAACACCAAGGTTGTGGGTTCAATCCACATATATACCATACACTTGAAAGTTGGACCTGCTGAGTTGGATCCTTTTCAGCTAAGAATATTAGTGATTTACTTGAAAGGAGGTTGTAGGAAGGTGGGGACTGGTTGTTTACTGTGCTTGCAGTAAGAGGACAAGAGGAAATGGCCTTAAACTGAGACAGGAGATTCAGATTAGGTATCAGAAATTTTTTTTTCTGTCAAGGTAGTCAGGCATTGGAGTAGGTTGCCCAAGGAGTCTCCATCCCTTGAGATAATTTAAGAGCCATCTGGATCTGGCACTAGGTGATGTAGTTGAGTGGTTTAGCAGTTATAGTGGCAGTGCTGGGTGAATGGTTGGACTGGATGATCTCAAAGATCTCTTCCAATATTGATGATTCTGTGATTATATGATTTTTACAGAAAAGCTGCTCTCTATTCTACACGTTTGCCTTCATACATAACCTAGTTTGTGTTCCCCACTATGAATATAACTGTGTGATACAGAGTTATAACTGTGATAATTGTGTGAATATAGATGTGTGATACATCTCTTGTAGTCTAATGCAGCCCCAAAATTATCTATGTATAAAAGCTAACAGGGAAAAAAGCCTTTAAAAATGTTTTCTACTGCCTTCCTGAAAGACAGAAACATGTACATTTCATGGTTTGGTCTCCCAGTTTATTAAGTCAGTCCAAGTCAAATGCTCTTTTCCAGAATTCATTAGGTGCTGTAGCATGTGCCAGGAAAGAGGACTTAATAAGAGTGATGTGATGACGCCTGTATGCTGTGTTAAACAAAGGATGTCACTCTAATATAAAAGTCATCATATGTATCAGAATCTTTGTATTCTGACAGACTTTATAATATGCAAAGTAAAACAAGAATACATAATTTTACAAATGCTTTTCAGCTGCTCAAATGAGCTAAATCAAAAATACACTGCAGTTTTTAATTCAAGGGCAGTAGAAGAAAAAACTCTGCCTTTACCTGTCCATCTCTTCCTCTTGTACTCTGTATTTCTTTTTCTCATTATTGTTACTGTGGTCCCTTTCCTGCAGAGCTTTCAGAGATACTGATTTCCTTTTAGCTATCTACATTCATAACCTGTCATTACCTGTATTTACCCAGAGTCTCCTGTTCCTCAAATTAACATGGCCTGCTACATTTTAAATGAGGTTGTAGATTTACAATATAACTGACAGTATCATTAGTGGTTAGGATCACACCGTCTCCCTTCTTCCACTGACCTCTTCCTCACTGTCACCTTTCTTTTAACACTTCTACCGGATCATTCAGTTATGGCAGTTAACCATTCAGCTGCACCAATAAGTTGCATACCATCTTGCACACACAAAAAAGGAAAAAAAAAAAACAAAAAAAAAAAAAAAACAAACCCCCCCAAAAAAAAAAAAAAAAAAAACAACCCCCCCAAAAAAAAAAAAAAAAAAAACAACCCCCCCAAAAAAAAAAAAAAAAAAAACAACCCCCCCAAAAAAAAAAAAAAAAAAAACCCCCCCCAAAAAAAAACAAAAAAAAAACAACAACAACAAAAAAACAAAAACCAAACAAACAAACAAACAAACAAAAAAAAATAGAGGGGGGTGCTCCAGTGGATAAAAAATTGGAAGCAAACAGAGAAATCAGGGGTTTTGCTGTCTGTGTGTTGCTCCCTGAGTCTGCAGTTGATTTCTGTGCTGTAAATAGGTTTAAGAAGTCACAGACTATCCTTCACTGTTACTTCCCCAGAGTCACTGCATATTGAATCGATTACTGAATAAACTTATCATGCCACAGCCAAAACTTTTGTGTGAGCACAAAACATGAATTAGTGCAGTGGTCAAATAAGTTACAAGGGAGAAGCAAGGACAGACCATCTCTGCTATCAAAAGGTCATTTGTGAAATAGCACTTAAAAAATTAATCTTTCTAATTTTGAGGTTAGTGTAAGTCTGGCAGAAATGGTAAGGGATCCAGTCCGCTGCCCAGAAATGCTCCTGTATTCAAAATAATTGCAAATTAAGAAAATAGTTGGGCTTCACCTGAACTTGCACAAGGTTTTGAACCAAAGTCCATCAGTACCAAAATCATAAACTTTCTTCTATGAAACTTTTGCTATTAGCCTGTAACAGTAATGTTTTTGTCTTCTGGACAGCAAAAGGATTTAGATGGGAAAAGACACTCCACAGTACAATTTTACTCTACCTTCCCAACACTTACTGCCAGATTGCAAGAACAAGACTTGACTGTTACAGCAACTCAGGCACCCACTCTGACTTTACACACCTATAAAACCAACAAGACTACTACTTTTGCCAAAAGCTACCAAAATAATCTGGCTGATCTGTCTCCTGCATAAGAAACCATGGAAAATTATGGTGTTGATTTTGAAACTGTGTTTTCTGCCTCCCTGTTTCTTCCCTTTATCCATTTATACCTGTGAAAATGAAGCTGAACAACACATTCTTGGTGTAAAAAGAGGAGGTGACCGTGTTGACAATATACTTGAGAATTTCTATTCAGCCTTAGTAATTTCATTCCTTTACATTTTAAAATCAATCATTTTGGTCTTGGTGTTACCATGTCACTATCTCTGCAGTCATTATTTCTTAACACATTTTATATAGCTTCCAGTAGATTTCAGGAAATATCTTGTTAGTTTTCTCTTGTTTTGTAAAAATTTTATTTAGTTATTGAAAGTTCAAGAAAATTTTTTTAAAATTATTTTTTCTTCCTTCAGATTTATTTTACTAGAAGGTCTGCTTTATTTTTTCCTTTATAATATTTTTTCCTTCACCTTTTATAATGATAATTTTAGCTTCATGCTTTCAAGGTTATTTGATTCATTGCCTTCCTGAGAGTATTTTTGTGTGGTTCATTCATCAGGATTATCTTCCATATACTTTTTTTTTTTAATATTCCCTGTCAGTTCTTGCTCTGTTAATATTTCTCTCTTTCTTATCAGTCAAAATGCTAATAGTTTCCCCATTGTGATGGTCCTGCTGGTATCTCATTAAACCATGGATCACACTTATTGCAGAAATACAAATAGTTGCCCATTTATTCTCCTGATAATAAACACCTTCCCTTCCCTTCCCTTGCCTTCCCTTGCCTTGCCTTCCCTTCCCTTCCCTTCCCTTCCCTTCCCTTCCCTTCCCTCCTG
>VZRQ01007693.1:13381-34948 GCA_013397975.1 Machaerirhynchus nigripectus | reverse complement strand
AGGGAAGGGACTTTCACATGCCAGCAGAAAACCACCCCGGGCGGCTGTTGTGCTGTGACGTGGAAGCCACGAGAAGACTCCTTCTTGTGGAGAAGCCCCATAGCATGGGCAAAAGAGACTCCTCTCCCTAAATGAACTGATGAAAGACTATTATAGAGGTGGTAAACTGACTGAAATAATCTCAAGTTTGTGCTTTTAAGTTGTAACTGGGAAGAGGGGGGAGGATGGGGGGAAGAGAAGTGTTCTAAAGGTGTATTTTGACTCTTATTAATTATTTTTTTCTTTTAGTTCTAGTAATAAACTTCTTCATATTCTTTAAGTTTAAAGCCTGCTTTGCATTCCTCCTAATTCTTATCTCACAAAAGGTAAAAGATGCGAACCAACCCACTACAACACTAAAAAACATTACGTAGTGATACCTCACAATAGGTGAGAACAGTTTTGTGTCATTTCTAGAGTCAAAATAGAATCTCAGATACAAAACAGGCAATGTTGCTGTTTGCAACAACTTTCTTTGTCTTTTCTAACATATCCTGAGGACTCTTTTATTTGAATATTCATAGAGGTTCCGTACCTGAACTTTAATTTTTTCTTTCCAAGCTCAACAATTTATACTTGTGTTGGTCATACAAGGATAAATGGAAAATACTGGACATGTAGTATTTTGCAGGTGTTCTTGTGTATTTTCCCTGAAGGTTTAATTTTTTTCTCTCTCTCCCTGATTGTGCATGGTTGCTAAAACTGTCTGAGCGTTTCAATGCCTTGTCCTTGTGCTTCAGTGGGCTTGTTCTGTGTAAGAAAGGCCCTGCTTGGTTCACCATTGCATGAGAATATTTTTCTGTGCCTCAGCAGCCCGGGTATTCTGAATTTAAATATAATAAAGATGAGACATGTTCTCTGAGTACCCTGTGGCAGAGGTTGTGAAGTAAATATCCTCATATCCTCAGGTAAATCATCTTTGCTGTAAATAAGAAATCACTGAAAATAATCGTGGCTCCTCAAATTCTGTTTTGTTTGGAAGCATTGAAAATTCATCTTCCTTGATGCTGTGTCCATCAAGGAAGTTTGAGTGAGTTTAAGCAGGGTGGCTTCTTGGTAGCTCAGCACAACATCTTTAATATACTTTAATATACAGTGAGGGTGGATACATGCAGACTGCCTTATGGATTTTTGAAAAGCAGCAATAAACTCTCTGGCATATTTTTAGTCTAGAGCAACTAAATCACAGTATCCCAGAATCACAGAATCTTCTGAATTGGAAGAGACCCTCAAGGATCATTGAGTCCAACTCCTGGCCTGCACAGGACGTTCCCAAGAGTCACACCATATGCCTGAGAGTACTGTTCAAGCAATTCTTGAACTCTGTTAGGCTTGGTGCTGTGACCACTTCCCTGGGGATCCTGTTCTCTACCACCCTCTGGGTGAGGAACATTTCTCTAATAAGCTCAAAAGGGTTTCACAGTTGTCCATATCAGATACTTTTCATTATAGAATACAATGCACTTTCAACACATAATTTTGTTACAATCTCTGCAATAATAGCTGTTGGCAAACATCCACCCATATTTGTCTTGATAATGTACTTTATAGGAGGATGTATTGTATTTTCAAAGTTGTTTGTAAGGACCTGCTCCAGCAAACTGAACTATTGGGTTTAATTGTAAGTCCAAATATTTCTGTTATTTTTAACATTCTTAGTACAAATTGATGAAATATTTTACTTAGCCTAGATACAAGATAATTAATGATTAATCTGCTCACTGCAGTGACCAGTTAACAACAGCCTTAATAACTTCCCCAGTGTAATGACTACAGTAAAGTGAGGACTCTGTTGTCAACTAAATTACTTTTCCTACACTGAAAATGCTCAAATGACATATAATTTAGCAGTGTGTGAATGAATATTACAAGTGCAAAACACTTCCTGTATTTCTTTGCCTAAAGTTTCTCTGTAACTTTCTGTATCAAAATCCTTCAGTGCCTTTCTTTCAAATATTCTTACCAACACTTTAATAGTTTTTGGGAGGGTTGTTTGTTCGTTTGTTTGTTTGGGTGAATTCTTTAGGGTTTTTTATTCTGACAATATTTAGAGAAGAATTAATTATTTTGGATTCTGGTTGTTCACCATTGTATAAGCTAACCCTGGTTCAAAACAGCAGCCCACATCAGATATTCAGATAGAACAAAGGTTTAGACTGAAAGCAAAATGAGTTCAGTAGCAGATTGGGCTGCTCAAACAAGAAGAAAAAACAACCAGCCAAAATTTACAGATGCTAATCACTCCTGAATCCAGTGGAAGGCAGCAAAAGAGCTATCAGACTCCCTTAATTAAGAAAATCTGTCTGACAAGGATATTTGAAAAGTTATTTTTAAGCTATGTGCCATGGAGCATTTTCTCAAGGATAGCAAAGGGTAACCACTCAGGTGCAGCCTGATTGGTCATAGAAAAGGTGTTATGAAGAAGTGACCAAGCAAAATAGCTTGCACAGGCTGGGCAGGCATGGGTATTGTGAGGAAGGAAACAGAGGTAACGGTTGTCTTTCAGAGCAGGCTTTTCCTAGAGGAATGATCAGAAAAAAATAATTCTGAATACTGGGCATCCACTCAGACCTGTACACTCACATTTTTTCATACCAGAAATACTGAAATTATTCTAAAATTTGCACATTTATGTCTTCCAGCTAAATACTTTACAGAACAAGGTACTGAAATCACATATTCCGCAGAGTACCTTCTAAGGTGCAGTAATCATATTCTAAAAACTAATGCAGTTTCAAAAGAATGGTATGAAGGAGGCCTGTGACATTACAAATTTAATTCAGAATCAGTTTTCCTATGGCAATGTAAGTTTATCATAAACTACAAATCAGACCTAAACAAAAAGGAAATACTCAGGAACAAAATTTGATAGAGCATGTCTACAGGCTGTTGCAATCATAAAAGTAATTGCATACCTTCAATAATGTAAACAGGACATGAAGCATCCTTGTTATTAGGAAAGATTCTGGAGGACCATCCAGTAAGAAACAATCATCTGTGCGCAAGTTTGGATCTGTGTAACTGCTTTCTTCAAGTTCTTCCTGCCTGGATAACTGTTTTTTTTGGTTTAAGTGTCAATCCAAATGCATGACTGGTTCAGAAGTCTAAAACTGTGTTGTGGGTTTGATGTAATAGCAGACTGCACTGAGACTGCTTACCTCCGGTGAGAGCACAGATTGCTGCAAAACTGCCCTGGATCCCTACGCGTGCAAAGACCACACAGTCAAGGAGCACACCACTCCTTCTCCTGCCCTTCTGTCAAGCAGGCAGATAGTGTGGGCCAGGCGGTTGTCCTGAACGTCATTACACCTCCCACAGATGCCCACAATGCCTGGATTTATTCTCTCCTTTGTTCTGTACAAATTCAATAAATTATAAATGACGTGGCAGTAAATGGACTGCATTAATTCTTTCAATTATTTTGATTCAGTTAGTTTCTTTCCATGTCAGGCTCATCTGTGTGCTAGCATAGTAATATTGACATGCTAGTACCAGTAAAACTAAGTGGGAGTTTGAATTAAAATTTTTATACCTTTATGGATTTTTGAACCCTATCCACAAAACACTGCATTTTTTTCCACCTTATTAAGTAACAGAATAATTAAAGAATTTTCAGTAACATTTCACTGGTAGTTGGTTTTTAAAAGTGAGATGAATTAGATACCAGAAGCATCCAAAGTTGTTGTCTTCTTTGAAGATGGAGACCTAGGCAATGGCAAAATCTCAATAATGAGGCATTATCTGAACATACAAAGTTTTTATTTTTCTGAGCAAATTCAACTATGAAATGGTAACTTAGATTATACAGCAAACCCCAATAACACTTTTATTAATATTACTACAAATCTCATTCTTCTGAATATACTTATTTGAAACCAGTGTACAATATGTCAGATTTCTTCTTCAAAGAATTCTAGGTACATGAAGTACCAGTAAGGTGCTTGTGTTTGCCGTATTTCCCATTTTGTACACAGGACTTAAAAAATCTCCTTGATTTACATGCAGAAAGAATCATTATAAATGCTGCTGCATTTATCAGAAAGTGCATTTACAGACAGGTTTCTAATTCATGAATAAAAGATCCTGGATTTATTTTCTTTTCACATGAGAGGGGAGGAGGGAGAAGGAAAGATTACTTTTCATACGTCTCAAGAAAGCAGTAAAACACTTTTAGAAAGAAAATTTGTTGCTCAGAGCTTTCATTGCAAAGATAAGTGGATTATTATTATAATAAGAAGAAAAAGAGGGAAAGAGGATGAGATTTTATGGGTGGAGAGAAATGTATTTCAGCTATAAAATGTTGTGTGTTACAAGCACAGGATGGACAGGCCTTGAAGAAACTTGTTACACTTTTTGCAGCATTATCACATCAGAAACCACTGGCTCATGGGCCATGCACCTGAAGTCACAGCAATCGTTGCTGTGCTTTATGTTGCTACCACAGACTATTCTAGGTATGACAGCTTTTTACCTTCATGAACAATCTGTCACCTCAGTGAACGAAATCAAGCTTGTGAAGAAAATGTTTGGATTTTTTCTTCTTTTTTTTTCCCTTGTGACAGTAAGCAACCTGCTCTCAGTGCGATTTCACCAGTACTATCTTTGGCACTCTAGGGGAAACAGCTGTTGCCTCTAAGTATATCCTCTGCACTCTTAAATTTTATCTCAACATCTGTATCATCTATGTTAGAGAGGCTTTATTGCCTGTTCAGAAAAGTATGTTTTCCGAAAGGAGGTTAAAAGTAACAAACCTGCAGGTTTGTAAGCATACTGCACTTTGAACAAAATCAATATTTTTAAATGGTTAAAAATGCACTGGATCTAGGGGGTAGGTACAGACGAATTAGATTAAAGTTTAAAAAGAAGTGAGAAAAGGAGGACGCAAAAATTTATACCATTTCAATAGCAAAACCTATTCCCATGCAAGCTGCTGAAGTACCTGAATTTGAATTACAAGCCTATGTTGTGCAAATTATGTGCAAAAGCATTATCAAGGTTTCTTCTTCTCTCTTAATCAGCAAATCTACAAAAGATTGGCAATTTTTAGCTTTCCATCCCTAATTGATTGTAGTTTTGCATAAACTGATTGGAATCTTGAAAATTATGTTATTTATATATACAGTGAGTGGACAAATGTTGTGGAAATAAGTCAGAATGTTTTCATTTCACCTCTCCATTACTTTTGTTTCCAACAAAACAGAGATCAATAAATTATAAAAATCTTCTCTGACTTTGATTGGTGGCAGTTATCATAGGATCACAAAATGTCATCAGGTTAAAATATTCTAATTAATCAAAAGTCACATTTGAGAAGACGTATTGGTATGTATGATTCTTTCTCAGGATGGACAAACATGTCTGAAAGCATAGAAATTGTCATGTATTATGTCTTTCTTCAGGATAGCTGAGCATTTCTTTCCTTCCTGATTCTCCAGATGACCAATTTTGACTTTATCTTCTTTACAGAAGCGTAGGACTGTTCCAATTGCCAACAAAAGTGGGAGAGTTTTTAGCAGATGAAATAGTTTGTTGACCTTTGGGGAAATGCTTACACCCTGGTCTCGTGAGGGTTTCCTTTGCACAGATGTGTGAGTGATTGTGCCTGTCACACCTCTGCTCTCTGTGATCATACTCTGATTACCTTTCCATCTGCTGTTCCCTGTGCTGGCTTGGATTTATTCTCCTGTGCACGTATTTGGACAGTTTGAGGAAACTTGTATCTGTGACAGGGGTGAGGAAGATCCATCTACCTCCTTTATGCTATGTTCAGAGCAATAGTAAGTTGCTACCAGGGGATTGCTGATAGTGGATGAATGAGAAATATTTCTCTTTCCTACATGGAATCCTGTGTCAATGAAAGTCTTGACTAATCCCCTTAAGAAACAGAAAGAAATAAATTTTGAAGAGTAAAAAAGGACTGAAGACACAGCTAGAGACACCAGTGGTGACAGCCCCTCCTAGTACTTTGGAAATACAACAAGAAAAGTTATTCTGGCTGTGGTTAAAGAACCTTTGAGTTTACCCTATGATGAGGATAGGGATTTGCATCCAGGCTAGACAGTTACAATTTTTACAGTGTTTACTCCATGTAAATGAACCCTTGGGATGAAGTAGGCAACTCAGAGTCCTGAGATAATTTGGAAGCACATGATCACAGAACAGATAGTTTAGGAGAAACTGAAGATGTCTGAAAAGAGCGCCAAATGCAAGTTAAAAAAAAAAAAAAAAAGATTGTTTCTTCTGTTAATTGTATCTTATTTTTGGCTTAATAAATTTTAAATACTAACTTCTGGGGTTTTATTTCTTTGTTTCTTTTGTTTTGTTTAGCTCTTTTTCTTTAAATAAGAGATTTTTTTGGGGGTTTATCATATCATTAACCTAAATTCTGAAACATTTCCAAAAAAGCAAGTTAAGAAAGCTTTATCAGAAGATATATTTTCAGCTTTTGTAATTAAATTGTAAATAAAATTCTGGGTTATTCTGGTTTTTAGACAATGATATAGACTTAGAGTGGTATATAATAATGACAGTATATAAATGCATTCAATGACTTTTTTTCCTGAGTAGATAACTGATCAGCAAGGTAGGGTGTCAGCGCACAAAACATGTGTATAAGCTGGAAAGCCATAGGCAAGAAATGCTGTATTTGAATAGCAGTTCCCTAGATTAATCATGAAAATGTCCCACAAGAGCCTGTGTTGTGAACCCTAACACAGACTCTTAGAATTACCCTGGGATTTTACATTGCTCAGATATGTGCAATGATGTGAATCAAATTTGTTTCAGTTGATATGAACCTTAAATGGCTTTCTACAACCTGTCTCCTCATATATTACTGAACGTCCCCATTATATTTTACATGTAGTTGGTTTTAGTCCTTTCCAAAAATGAAATTGCAGAATTTTTGTGAGCACTTGCATTATTCTATTACTAAAACATAACTGATGCATGAAGCAGATGCTAGCAGCAATGGCAGCCGCAATAGCAGATGCTGTGTGCTGGGAGGCGTGTGAGACTTGTGAGGTCCACAGGGAGTATCTGAGGTGATTTCTGAGTTCCTATCTCAGTTAATTTGTGTGTGCATAGGGACAAATTTGCAGCTGAAAGCTCTCACAAGAGAGGCGGATGACAGATGGGCAGTGTCCCCATTACCAGTTTAAACTGTGGGAAGCTGCATATAACCTGGGCAGATGGATCACCAGCAAACAGGGCAGGCACAGAAAATGGAAGTCGCATGGCAGTCTTTACGGCGGTTCTTGTTGAAAGGTGTGCAGAAAGGGCTGTGTTCTCTCCTAGTTATTGCGTTGCTATGTGCTCTGCTCACTCACTGGGTCACTGCAAACCCAGTAGTCAGCTCATCAAACTGTGACTGTGCAAGTCTATCCAGCAGCCTGAGGTCTTCAGAGAATAAAGGGCTTGTTATTCTGTGTTTTTATGTTAGAAGTGTGATGGTAGGGGTGACCTATCGGTGTCTTCAGCTGACAGGAACCAGCTACCTAGCAAGGTTAGCCTGCAATGGGTGGAGGCGTCACCTGGACAGACTTATTGGAAGCTGCTGTTTAGGTGCAGGGCCATAAAAACTGTATTGTTGCCCACTGGGTACAGGAAGGTGGAAGATCCACCTGCACAAAGTGTGGCATGGTGAAGTTACTCAAGCCGTGGGAGGAGGAGCTGCAGAAGGAAGTAATCGGGTTACACTATAGAAAGGAGAGAGGACCAGAAACAGATAATTGTCTGAAACAGGAAGAAATAATAATGAGCCATGGCACTGACCCCGAACGACAACCACGTGATGTCAACAGTAAACAGACAAAACCTTAGAGGAGAAGGGGCCAGGGTCTTTGGTGACTGAGGGGAACAGGATATCACTTCACTCTCTCCTTATATGTGCCAACTAGCAAAAGGTATGAAACCTTTACAGTTGCCAAGATCAATGGGCAAGATTCACAGGGAGAAACCTTACCTTCAGCTCATCATGAAAACTGCAAAAGAAAGTGGTGAGTGCTGGTGGGGGGTGACTTTTGACAGGAACAGAGATACGTACTTGCAGACCTGATACACATTTAAGGGAAGTTGGGATCTTGCCGGGAGACAGGATCCAGTTTGCTGTAGAGAGACTGCCACAACTGGTTAAAAGTACATACTAGTATCCACTACAACTTTTCCATGTAGGCACAAATGCAAGAAAACCTTATGGCAAATTACCAGGACTTCACAGCCCTCAAGGCCCAAGTGAAGGACAGATGTCCAAGTGATCTTCTGCCCTATCTTGCCAGTCAGGAACCAGGGTACAGTTGAGGTATTATGCAGATCAGTACCTGCCTTTGTGGCTGATGTTGTTGTCAGGTCTTTGTTACTTTGAAGAATACAGCCCATTGGATGGAGATGGAATCATCTTATTTAGAAGAGGCATGAAAATCCTCATTAGCAGATTGGCTGAGTGAATTGTATTTTAAACTAAGTAACTTGGGGTTATGGTGCACAGCTGTGACTTCTGTATATCCATAAATCATGAAGTTGTTGAGTGCACCTCCTGGTGCATTCTTCACTACCAAAATACTGAAGAATGCTCGCCAACTCTTTCCAAAAGCCGTATGTGCAGACAGCTAAGTGCAGGTATACCAAAACATATATTCTGGGCAACAGACAGCAGCAACAGGAGTCCTGTGTCCAGTCTGAGATTTCGGACCTCATGGGACCTTCACGGGAAAAGGCACATGATTGGATGTCTATGACATATGGCTATAAAATCTTTTGGATAAAGAAGAACACAAGAAGAGGAGTTGGAGTCGTGCTTTATGTAGAAGAGTCTCAATGTGTGTAGAGGTATGGAGGTATGGAGGCCTACAGAGGCCATGAAAGTTCTTGGGATCAAGACTGAAATGATTGTCACCATGGGGAAATCGTTTGTTAGGTATCTGTTACTGATGTCTCAATCTGAGTGACAAGGCCAACAAAAACTTTCTTTGACTGCTCAAAAAAGTCTTGGGTCAAGAGAACCTTGTTCTCATGACTGATTTCAATTACCGTGACACTGTTTGGTAAAAGCACATAGCTCTTCCAATCACAAGATGTTCACCAGATTAATGGAATTCATTGAACTGCTTTCTGATACAGATACTGGCAATGCAGTTTAGGGACAGGGTATTGCTGGATTTACTGCTCGTAAACTGAGCACATTTAACTTGACAGCATAACTACAAATGGTATCACTGGATACAGCAACCACAACATTGAGGATTTCAAAATCCTATTGAGCACACTGAAAATCAGTAGTAAAGCAAACGCCCTGGGTTTTAGAAGAGACAACTTCAATAAACTAAGACACCAGCTGTAAAGGAGTCCATGGGAGGCAACAATGGAGGGTAAAGCAGCTTGTGTTTTCTGAGGGTTATTCAAGAGCAGCCTCCTGAAAGCACAAGGGGCAGCTGCAAGAAGGTTGAAGGTTCTCTTTTCACAAGGAAGAGATGGAGAAGACAAGGGGAACTGGGTATAAGTTGCACTGGAAGAGGTTTCACTTCAACATAAGAAAGAAATTTTTTACAGTAAGGTCAATCATTCAGTGGAACATCCTCTGAAAGGGACACAATAAAGTCTCTGTTGCTGGATGCTGTCAAGACGTGATTGGACACAGACGATAAATACATATATAAATAGATAGATAGGTAGATAGATAGATAGACAGATAGATAGATAGATAGATAGATAATGTGATCCAAGCTCGCTTTCCCATGTAAAATTGGACTAGATGATTTTTTGAAGTCACTTCCAACCAGGTCTGTTATATATTTCTGTCCACCTACATCCCATTCCTCTATTTTTAAGTGAAAAAAAATGTGGTACTGAACACCTGCTGTTTTCCAGGATATATTAAAAAACATATAAAATTTCTTATTCCAACATACGGATCTCTATTTTTTATATCTTCAAATAACGTATCAATTTGCCAGACTAGATCTACTTTTATATTATATTTAAGTCTGACTTGGATAATTTCTTGGAATCTGAGCATGTGAGAAAGTGAAAGCAATCACTGTAAACAAGTATAATTTGTTTATTTATTCCTCAAGTAGGCTTGCCTCTGTCTCAAAGTCAGTTAAATAGATGCTTAATAGAATGAATATGGAGGAATTAATACAAGAATCCATATTAATGGAGCCCCTCCTCATTGCTTTGGTGAGTATTTTAGGAGGTAGAAATATCTGTGTTTGTCTCAGTGATTAAACTTCTGAAGATTTGATAAAACAGAATTTAACACTTATTTCTACACGTGTTCTTTCATCAGCTGAAATAGTCATGAACAGAAATAGCCAGACTTATCCCAGCATATCCAATAATACTTCCCCCATCTTACAGAGAAAAATTCTTCCTCATTGGGAAATGGAGTAATCTATACTTATGTTTTGCATCTACAGCTCACTACCTATATTATCTGAATGTATCTATTCCTGTCTAGGAAGCAGTACAAATGTCTTTTAGGCATACATTCCTCACTATCTACTAATGACTCTAATTTTTTTTCTTATATTCAAGATATTTTTGCTCAATATGAACCTATACATTTCTGAATATATATGAGCATAACAATTTCTCATACACTGGAACATTTACAACATCATCTGGTAAAAATATATGTATGCAACAAATAAATAGTACTAAAAAATTTCACTTGGAAAATAAAATGTTATAGGCATATGAATCTGCTGTGGATATTGCTGCAATTAGCATTTTCCTGTAAACGCTGCAACCCAGGGAAGTTAATTGGAAATTATGCATATTCACCCTTATAAATATTTAAAGAAAGAAAGATTATGGAAAGGTTTCATTGCTTTTGGAAAAATTAATTTTTATATCTATAAACAACAAATGCATATAGCAGCACTTTCAATGTCAGCAAACTCTGGTACTTAGTACTTTCCCAGCGGTTTGCTGGATTTTTGATGACGATCCCTTGCAAGACATGAGAAATTTTAGTTTTCAGGCACATCTATATCAAAACAGCAACATAAGATACTCCACATTCATTTCTTCATAAGCTCAATTATTATTTTTTATGTTCAAACTTAGTAATTAAGGTTATAAATCAAAGCACTCAGAATTCTGAAAATGAATTACTTGGAAGCTGAGAAGCAGTACCATATATCTTGCTTGTGAATATTATCATTCTGTCTTTAAATACACAGTCCAGCAATCAATGGCCCCTTTCCCCTTTAGTGTATCCAGGCTCCCCTGGCTTAAAAATTTATCAGAATTGCTGAATCCAGGAGGATATTGCCTGTATGTTTCAGGTCAACTTGTTGAACAACCCAGAGTTTATGAATGAATGTGCCAAACTGCTTCAGTCTGGTGGGAAAAACAGGATGAAAGAATGATGCTTCAGCTGAAGCAGCTGAGCACTTTTTGGTGGCAGCTCTGCTACAGGGCTTCTATGGGATCCTTGACAAATGATTAAAACTGGGATTTGCAGCATACATCACATGTAGTTTGTTCTGCTCCAGGAGATGATTTGTAGAAGTGTTTACTAAGGAAAGCCACAAAGTATTTAAAAATATAAGTAACCTGAAAAATCAAAGCACAGATCTTCAAAAGATGAAAGGTATATTAAACCATACAGAGATTTACACAGTTGAGGAGAGACCACTACCAACATTCTGACATCCACATGCCTGCAATTTGCATATGCACCTGTCTGCCAGCATTCTGTGCATTTTTAGTTTGGAAGCCAAATGAAATTTTTTCACCCTGAGAACAAAAATTAAATTTAGGTGCTCAACAGGAGACTTTCATTGTTTTGAGCAGTAGGCAAATCAAAGCAGAATAATTTTTGAGGACTTTGTTCCTAAATCGTGGAAGCTGAAAATACCCGCCAAATTCTTACTGGTATCAGTCTCAGTTGTACAGAGTTCCATACTTCCATCTACATTCCCTCAAAATTCAAGTGAGTCCAAATCATGACTATCATCATCAGGATTAAATATGGATTTCCTCTTATCAGATTTACAAATGGGAAGTATTGTGCAAAGTTTCATGCCTGGGCATACTTAAACAGCAGCTTTATATCATCTAAAATCCACTAATGGATTTTTGTCTAAATTGGGTAGAATGTCCTATTCTGTTGCAAAGACAGCAGTATGCATCTTTAATATCTCAAAACAACCAACTTGCTACACCTAAGTAGTAATTTGTGTATTTATTTAAAACACCAAAAGCCAGAAAATACTGGTTCTATGAGGATACCTAAGTCTAATCTAAACAGAGGTAAGATGACCGTCCCTTGAAAGGACAGTCGCTGTATAACCTCATATCTCTGAGTTCAATCACCTTCCCATTCCAACCCCATCTCTTCACAGTGCTCAATTTCTTGTTGCTCTGTGTGGAAGAAACATTGATCTCACATTTCTGTAAAACCAATCCAATTCTGACCAATCCAATTTTAACCTCTCTTTGCATTCAGCTTCAGTTGAAACCAGGATGTTCAACTGTGCCATAGCTCATGCATGACAAGCCCTCATCTAACTGCATTATTTCCAGTCATTTGTGATTTGGACATCACTCTTGATCTGTTCTGACGTTTCATGCACAGCAGCCAGCAGGGAAATCGGAAGGCCATTTCAGTGTTATTGCTCAAATTCTAGATAGCAGAGTTTATATTCAATGTTACTTCAACACCACAGTGTAGTTCATTCCACTGTGATGAAACATGCTATTACTAAATTCACCAAAGCTGTACATTGCAGTAAATAATAATGTTCCCTTAAGAAGAAAAGAAAAAAAAAAAAAAAAGCTCTCAGGGGGGTGTATTCCCTTAATAAATGACAATACTAATGTGTCAAATGTAACAATATGATCAATGCTTAATATGGACAATCAGATCTCAAATGATACAAAAATGAAGGGGAATTAAAAAATATCATCATGGTGCTGTCTCATACTTGTTCAAGTCTTGAAAAGAATGTGAAAAGAATGTGTTCTGATCATGTACTACACCTTAAAAGTATCCACGAAATGCTTTATTAGGTATCCACTAAATGCTTTATTTTGTTTAAGCTCTGACAACCTGTGATATGCCCTCATCTCTCAATGTCGCACTGCAAAGCAATCATGAGGCTTATCTAATGTATGATAATAGATTTCTTATTGAAAAAATAATAAATCTCTATGTCATCAATTAAGCTAAGGTAACTTAATCCACAATTAATTTAATTAACTTTATCAATTAAGACAGAGTTGGAAATTATATAAGTTGAAAATCTCATGTTGTAAATATACGGTGCAATCATAATGAACAATTAGTGTATGATAGAGTTTGATTTGGGTGATTAAAATCAATCTATAGTCACAGCACAAAGGTTTAATTGAGGATGAAGGTAGTTGAAGACAGAATAATCAACACACAGCTACAGCGGTTTGCCAGCGATCTTCAGTCTATCTGTACCAGAAAATATGCAATCATCAGTAAATGTGCAGCAGTTCTCATCTGTGAATTTCTTAATTCTAGGAGTGTAGGGCATATTGAAAGCATTGAAGTGAAATCCTAAAAGCAGTCCAGGTGTAGCTTGTTAATTCAGTTTACAGAGAATTAAATTGTGAGAGGGAACAAATTATTTCTGCACATGCTTATGCATTTGGCTTACACAGATACATGCTAGAGAAACTGAAAATTAACCTTTTTCAGGTAGACCAGGTAATTGATACTGAACCTAAAATGGAAGGTATTTTGCATCCTATATTACATCTCAGTGTTTTAGTGTTTCTGTTATTACTTAACAAGGAAAACACAGCTCATATACAATTTTTCCCCATTAAAACCTATCTTTCTTAATACTAAATGCATTTAAAAAGGAAAATCAATAATCACGAAATCTGTTATTCAGTGCCATTCAAAACAGTGTATTTGATGGGTTGTAAAGGATAAAGGAACAAAACAAAGTTATTATGATGGTGACAAAGAAGATAAACACACTGGCCATAGTTAGAATATAAACATTGTAGTCGCTAACAAAAATGCTCACTTTATGTCAATGAAGTCTATTCTGACATCTTAAAACTTGGCCATGAAAATAATAAGAATTGTGCAGCCATCTTTGACCTTGGGGTGTGCAGGTGTCTCACTTTTCACCTTTCCCAGGATGGAAAGAATTACACCATCTTTGACTCCTGCTCAGCCAAGCACTTTAGCCTGTGCTTCTCCTCCAAGAAGATTAAACGGGAAGAGTAAGAGCTAGAGAATTCTACTTTAAAGTTCTTTTCCCAAGAACTGGTAAAGAGCCAGATCCAAAATTCATTGATGCTTAAAATACTTCCTTCAGTCTCATGGCTCAATGTTTTTTTTTACTGATCTCTACTACTGTTTCAGTTTTCTGCTTGAACCTAGCTGGTTTCCAACTGCATAGTTTACCATTTCCTTTCATGCACTCTCTTCATTTCTTGTTTTCTTCTTTCATCCTAGTTAATTGTGCCCTGCCATTTGTTGCAGGAATTTATAGTAAAGGCTGGACTCAGGTGCACAGTTAAAGTGTTTTAGTTGAAACAGAAAAGCTGCAGCTGCCAGCTCCATGTTTGAATAATTCGTGCTCCAGACAGTGGGAGGCAAGGCAGAACTGAAGCTGAACCCCACTGACAATAAATTTTGTGTAATGGCCTTACCACAACCAGCCCTCTAGTACTACCTAGTTATACTATGCTTTCCAGGAAGCAAAAGAGTTGGTAAAATGGGAATTAATTCAGACTTTTTTTCATGTTTTGTTTGAGTAGTTTCTTGTGTTTTCCGGTTTGTTTATCCACCCTTTCTGTCCCCACAGATCACCTGTGCACAGCTTTTTCTGCTGTGATGCCTGCTTCAGGAAGGAATAACTCTGCTGTGGAAAGGCAGAGCTTCAGGGAAAAGTTCAGACAAGGTCTAATAAGCAGTCATGGATTTAAAAAAAATACAAAAAAATCTTTAAAAACACATTTTATGCAGTGTCTACTATAATAATAATAACTGTAATAGTAGTAGTAGCAGTAGTACTAGTAGGAGTAGTAGTAATACCATTGCCACTACCTGAAAGAAAGTTTTATTCAATTATTTTTTTCTTTGCTGTTTTACAACTGATATTTTGCACAGTTTTTAATCCTCCTAAGTGGCCTTAGGTGATAGCAGAGAAACTCCCTTCTTCCTTCTCTGCAATAGCTTTGTGTTCACAAAACCTAAAACATGGAAGTCCTCAAAGTTAGTATGCTGCCATGTTTTCAAAATAACTAAATGTACACATTTTCTTGTCTTGACCTACATGCTGCTATATTACTGTAATATCAGTATATGAGGCACAAGAACATCTGCTGAGTCACAACCACACAAACTGGATTGTCACTTGCAATCTAGGTTCACAGATCTGCCTAACCACGAAAAGCATAATTTGAGATTATTACATTTCAATCTGATGTAGTCATCCTGACATATTAATGTGTCATAAAATTTGTTTTAAGAACTGAAAGTGTGACAGCAGAAGTGTTTGTAAACCAGGTTTTATGCTTTTCCTAGGATTATATCTGTCACAAGACATTAGAAAACTATTTTAGTGGTATCTTTCATGTTAAGTGATATATGCTAATGATACAATATTTGTGTATGCCGTGGCATTTTGATAGATTAAAAGACCTTGAGATTCCAAGGCTTGAAAGTTTATGCAAAGAACAGCCATTAATTTTCATTTATTTTTCAAAGGTTGAAGTGATCAAACCATACAGTGAAGTCTTTTGCTTACACATCATACATAAAGACATAAATAAGAAAGAAGAAAGCAGCTCTGAAGTACTGCTGTGTTTGGTTTTTTTTTAATTATCCCACAAAAAAACCTGAGGTTTCGGGTTCTTTCAGATACTGAGAGTGATTAAAATACGTCCTTAAATTCTCAAATTTTTGCTTTACTACCTAAATTTTGAAAATAAAATTTCCACTTGGTAATCCACCATTAAAGAAGGCACCAGAGTTATGAGAATTTTTGAGCTTTCTTATTTTTAGTAATAATTCCTATAGTTTCATTACAGAGAAAGCAGTAAATCTCAGAAATCAAGAAGACATTTAGAAAAGATTAGGGATTGTTAAAACTTGGATGTCATGTTAGCTGCTGTTAAAGATTAGTTATTTGATATTTAGAGATTTAATGATAAAAAAGAAAATACTCTTCTTATATTGATCTAAAGACACAAGATTTCTCTTATTTTATGCTACATTCTTCTCTCATGACAACCTGCCTAAATCATCCCTCTCAACATACACCAATTTACCAGAATTTGCACGTTCAAAAAGATGGAGTAGTATTTGTAGTGTAACCCTTGGTTTGATGGCTAAATAAAACCCATATCAATGTTTATATTTCTTTTGGTGACACCAAGCAATTCCTCAATGACTAAATACCTTTAGTACACTCTTTCTAATAGCAAGCTTTCAAAATATTTTCTAATTGATTTAGTTCTCATGCTTCACTTTTTAAAAATTATTGTGTTTGTATTATTGAGTTCTAATATTCCTTTAAAAGGTATCTTAACAAAAAATCCTAAATAAAAATAAATAAAGGGCAATGCACTTATTAACAGGAATAGTTGTACTCCATGTACATAAGACATTTAAAGTAGATCAATGTTTGGTTTAGTCTTTCAACAGATAGTGGTTTGAGTTCACAATATGCTAGTACATCCCAGCATTTCAATACTTAGAGGGCTATTGCAAAGAGAGTGAAGACTCTTTAGAAGGAGTCACATGAAGAAAACAAGGGGCAATGGGTACATGTTGCACTAGAAGAGGTTTTATCTCACCATATGAAAGAACTTTTTGCATTAAGAGCAATTTTTCACTGGAATACTCTCCCCAAAGGACATGGTAAAATCCCCAGTACTGGAGGTTCTCAAAATGGAACTTATCGGAATGCTAGAAAAATATCATCTAGGATTCCTTTCCCATGAAGGGCTGGACCAGATGATCTTTCAAGCTCCCTTCCAACCTGGACTATTCTACTGTTCTATGAGATGACTCTATGACTTATTATTTAAATGAAGCAAAGTTTTGCAGGTCGAGACCTCAAATATAGGTGAGGATGCATGCAACCAACACCATCTCTTTCCTGATAACTGAATACAGAGTTTTGTACAGAATGTGTATATCCTGCTCTACTGTTATGCTATGTTGGATCTTTCAGTCTTTCCCCATTCATCTTCATACATGTACCTAATTCAGCATACTGAACCAGTAAGATCTATTTTTTTCCTCACCACCCAATATTTGTTGTTGTTTTATTTATAGGAATATTCTTCAGAAATATGATGTAATGCAAAATCATTATGATAATACTTTCTGAAAATATACTCTGTGACAATTTTCAGAGAAGGAAACAGCTGAGCACATTCCTCCTCTTAAAAGTATTTTTTTTCTCCAGGCTTTTAAAGAATAACATTTTCTCATGATTTAAAGTAGCTGTTTGTCAAGTTCTATTCATAGCCTTTCTATTAACCTTTGTGATTAGATGCTTATAATCGGAATAAACCATCACTGTTATGGACATTGTAATGCTTGGGTATATATGCACCCATCTCCTTGCATCAGCAAATGTGTGATTATGCTGTCAGTTTAGCTACATTTTTGTGGCAGTATGTCAGAAATTATCTGTGTTTTTATAGGGAAGCAAATCACAATGAACTCTCAAGCCTAATAGGACTGGTTTCCACTTTGACCCCTTCCTCCTGTTTTTGAGTAGGTTTTGTACCTGGGCACAACGTAGCATGTCACCACGCTGGAATACCACAGCTGTATCCAGCACAGAAGCAAGCAGAAGGTCAAAGCTGTACCGAAGCAGCCACTTCAGGCTCACAAGGATGTGAAGCATGAGAAAACGTTTCTGTAGAAAGCTGCTTTGATCAACTCTGGTTGTGACAAAACGATAAAGAAAGGATGATTGTGAAAGGTCATTTGTGCTCCTCAGTTCTATCTACCTCCATTATCCAAGAAGAGAAAAATCAAACAAAATCTGTTGTCATTGATCATAGTTTCGAGTAAACAGTAAATATTATGCAATGATCAGCCTAAAATAAGGATTTATACAACTGTCTGCCCTTTTTATTCTTTAATTTCCATTCTTGCAAATTAAGACAGCAAAGTCTGAAATAAAATCTTTTTTCAAAGATCTTCATCTTTGATTTAAACAAAAAAATTATGAAACAGCATTAAAACTAGAGTGTTAAAAGAAATCTTAACAGCATTCAGTCTCTAGAAAAAAAATAGCATTTTAGTGCACGAGTGCAAGTATGGAAGATGCGTTTTAGAAAAGGAAAAGGTGTTGCCATAAGACAGGAAAAAGGGATTGTGAAGGATTTTGTGTACGCAGTTACTGGTCATAGACATCCAGAAATATGATCATTAAAAGATTCATCTTTATGTTCTGCCCGTCTCACACCCCTTCTCCAAACTGAGTGACTCACAATAAAACAAGACTTTCACAGGGAGTCTGGTTTACATCTAGCTGAATTTATAGATTTGACAAAAGAAATATAAATAAAGTAATACAGGAAAAAAAATACTATTTTTCTCTTTTTTTGTTCAAGTACTATGGGGAAAGAGTGATTCCCTACTACAGATTTTGGGGCACATGTGAATCCAATGTGCTGGATTTTCCTCTTCCTATTGTATTCATACTATTCTTTCTGCAGACTCTAAATATGACTTATAAACTAGGAGTAACACTGAGTTTGAGTATTCAGCAAGCAAGGCACTTGCTCACAGCTTTGGTACTAATTATAGCTGGCAAGGATAAATCATGAGGGATGCTTACCTTAAGTTGCTTAAGCAATTTTAAGTGTTAGTGTAGACTCTTCTAAAACCCAACTGGTTCACATCACAAAGAGTTTGGAGGAGAAAGGAGAGGGAAGAAAGGGGAGAGGGGTACGAAGTAATGGTAGCTAGCATTCCCTGAATGGGCCCAAGTCATTGGCAAATACAAACACTCCCATTCCTAATTCTACCTCTACTCTCCTACATGGTAAGACTTCAGACAGCCTTTGGAAGAAGTCTGAACTACCAACACATTAGAAGAGACATTGCATTTTAGAATAGGTTATACTTCAAACAGATCTGCTTCGCTGCTATTATAGAGTGCTGTTGAACCCTGCATACCCTGAGTAAGGCATGCTGTAATTGAGGTAGAGGAATAATACATAAACAGAGGGAAAAAGGAAATGAATAATTGGTAGCTGGAATTTATTCAATAAATACGTTCTTTTAAAGGTCCTTATGTGAGAAGATTGAAATCTCACATAATATGATGTGATAACTACTATCTCCCATGTCAGTATAAGGCTTTTACCCTTCTACTTTATTTGCCATACTGAAACTGGTCTACAACTGGTTTGAAGATATGTCCCACAAAATAGCTACCAAAATAAGGGTCATGATCAGCTATGAATGGTCTGTTCTTGGGAAGAAGGATTAATTTTCCTGTAATAAGTGTCAGAACCTCAGTGACTTCCAGGGAATGTAACAGTTCTAACAGACAAGTCTGTAAGGAGCAGAGGGCCACTTTTTTTCCCCTCTTTTTCATCCTTTGTCTCATCTTACAAAAAACTGAACATATGTCTACCTAGCATCTCACTCAATTTAGATTGTAATAAACAAAGTAGTAGCAGAGCCTTCATTTTAGTGCATGCACATTTTAATTTTCTGTTATAACTCTTGACTAATAGATAATTCAACTCCTAACTTCTGGGAATGTGTTAATGAATATTATAACAAACTAATGTGAACTAAAAAGAAAGAAAAAACAATCAAGTCTCTGAAATGAAATAGAAATAAGCTGTTTTTTCCTGAATAATGTATTTGCACAAGCTGCAGTCTGAGTACATGCGTAAATGATTCAAATCTAATAAGCAATCATAGGACACTTTGATTTTCAATATAAAACCTTATGCAGAATACAGACTGAATTAGAGTTGCAGCATAAATTATTTCTTTGAAATAAGCAGCACCTACATAGAAACCCTCCTTTTGTCAAACTGTGCAAGATGCATTGCATTTCTGCATGCAGCAATCAGGTGACATAAAATGATGCAATTTTTAGGATGACTGAAAACTTCTGTAAAACTACCACTTTTTAGGCAGGGTCTGGGTCTCAGCTTGTCCTGGATACAACAAATATTATGCTCCTTAAACAGATCATCCCGTAGCTTTATAAGAATAGATCTTGTTTATAACATCTAGCTGTTAAAGCTAGCTGGCTCCATTTACCAGGCTTTTGGATCTATGTATCCACTTGCTAAAAGCATGAGTATGATTCTACCACTAATGACCTCTAAGTTCCAGATGGTTCTTAAAAAAAAAAAGTTGTCACATATGTTTACTACAACAGTTGTAAAAAGTTTTAAATTTTCTTTTATTTTAATCACAAGTATATCAAGTCTGATAGCAAGCCAGTGAATGAGGTGATTTCCAGAGAATGAAAATGAATAAGATGATTTCGTGTGAGATGATTTCCAGACCACTAGACTGCCCATAAATTAATTTTGGTTCTATGTGTGCTGAGATTAAATTGAAAATTCTGAACTATTAAACCTGTCCATATCACTGAAGATAGTAGATAAGGAGTGCAGGTTCATATCTTATTTGCAAGTCAGCAAACACATGAGGTGAGGAGTGTCTGACCTCATTATCATCTGGCAGGTCCATTTTTTCCTTTCTAACAGCAGTAATGAAAGTAAAAAAAAAGAGGGACATATTCATCTTTTGACAGAGAATCATCTAGTTATACACTAAAATATGCCATGTTTTAAAACCTAGTTTCTGCCCTTGCCAAGAACCTTCACACTGTCATAGAAATTAACATGAAAGCTACAGCTCTCACTGAGTCATCAAATCTTTTTCATTTGTTCTCTAGTCTCCAGAGCCTCTCTATCTCTTTCTACAACCTTCTGCCAAGTGATTTTACATCAGAAGAAAACATAAAATTGTACTGTGGAAGTGAAACATTGTTGTATTGCAGGCTGTCATTGCTTCAAGGTAGACTGAGACTTTATTGTAGTGAGTTCATGTGGCAGGACTGGGTTTTCTATTTCTTCTTTTTTCAGTGCTGTTGACCAGAAATTCTTAACATTTTGCTCTTCTTTGTGGGTTTTTTTTCTGTTTGTTTGGGGTTTTTTTCCCCCTTTTTTGTTGTTGTTGTTTTTTGTTTTGTGGGGTGGTTTTTTTGGTTTTGGTTTTTTTGGTTTTGGTTTTTTTTGGGGTTTTTTCCCTTTTTTTTTTGTTTTGTTTTTCGGGGATTTTTTTTTGTGTTTTTTTGGTTTTTTTGCTGATGTCAGAGACTGAAAATAGTTTATGCCTCAAACATTGATATAAAGTTTTAAAGAAGCTACATCCACAAAAACCTCCTTGGAGAACTTTGGACTCTAAATTGAACTGCTGATTAGATTAAAGGAAACCCATTGTTTAATCACCTCAGGCTGAGGGAAGACATATGCATCTACAATAGATCCTAGCCTCCGGATGCCATCCCAGCGGAGTTTGGGGTG
>VZRQ01007692.1:253297-387451 GCA_013397975.1 Machaerirhynchus nigripectus | reverse complement strand
GGCCCCCAGCCCACCCTGTATGCTGGGTATGCTGGGCAGAGTCTTTTTCCTGCGGTCTGAATGAGGTGCGAAGATGATCTACGTTTCGGTTCGTGTCATGCTTTTAAAATGCACATGTATCTTTTCTACTCAGCATTAATATTTGTTTCTTCTGTGTGACATAGAGTTGAAGTAAAATTAGGAAGTAAATTTTCCTCCAGGCCTCCTAATCTGTTTTAGTTGGAAAATGTCTTATTCCTTTTTTCTGTTTGAAGGAGAAGGGTATCAGGAACTCGGAGAACAGGATTCTGTCGCTCATGTAGAATTTGGCATGTATATAACTGTGAAGTGTAGACTGGTTTTTGCTTTACTCATGTAACAATTTTCAGTCTTATACTCACGTTTCTTCTTTGATCTAAAGGATATCGTGGACTATCATCACTGTTTGCTTCCTAACCAGGAGTAAGATTTTTAATCAAGAGATGGTTTTTGACACTTCCCATTTGTCTTGTAGATTTTATGCTGGAGCCACGAGTATACGAAGTGGTAATGCTAGAGGTATAAATTTGGAAAGGTTGGTCAAAGCCTTGCTCTGATTTATGAAAATTTAGGAAAAGAAGAATCTGGATTTTAATTTTGTGGAGGCTTATACTCTGCATTTTGACATTTGGGAATCTGTAAGAACAACTGAGGAGGAATTATTTACACAGAACAGGGATTTTCAGTTTTGCTTGGTTTTTTTGGTTGGTGCCCTGAAGCTGTGCTAAGAATCCAGCACACTAGTAAAAACAAACAAAGGAGTTCTCTGACTTAATCATCCTTTCTGCCTTTAATATTCAGCTATCACACCAGGTTTTTCAGTCGCCATGTCCAGATTTGAGGGAGACATTTATGAGCGAGAGAAAAGATGACTTCGCTGCCAGTATATGTATCAGATTTCCCAGTTTCTAAGTATGCATTCTATGTTCTAAATGCACGGCGAGGAAGTTTTAGGCAGGTCAAACCTGCTGCATGCACAAAACTACTCGTATTTTGTTTTCTTCTAGCCTACATCGAAACAGCAGCTTCTTGTTCCACATGAGAAAGTCTATGTATTGTCACTGTGTAGTGCTTTTTCTGTCTGGTTAATTTCTCCTATCTTGTGGGATCAAATTCCTGAATAAAAGTCTCCTACTCCTGCCTCTGTGGTTTTTTTTCTGGTACTGTTACAAATGCTCAGCTCAAAATTCAGTCGATTTTTTTCTGGTAGGTCAAAGGAGAGGTGAAGGTCTGAGTTGTGAATTTCAAACACTGTGCTGAGCTCTCCTCCTCTTGCTGGCAGGGTGCCCTGCCTGCCAAATAGGATTGAAGATGAGGAATAGAGACACTGGAAAAGCAAATGCAGTGGGGTTTTGAGGTTGGATCAAAGTTAAGCTGTTTAAAGGCAGGCAAGTGGACCCTTATCCAAGCAAAAAATTCTTCCCTCTCCCTTCCTGTCTATCCCTTTTCACCTAAATTTCCTTTATTTTTGGAAAACCTGTTTGGAAGGGTACAGCACTGTGTGAACAGTTTTTCTTTTTTAACATAGAGGTTCTATGATAACATTTTAAACCTGGATCACTTAAGTCAGAAATAAGGTAAACTCAGTTCATTAAAACAATGCAAGTCTTTGTGCCTAAAGAAAAAGGGTGAAACCTAAATCCCAGTTTTTTGTCATCTTTGGCATGATAAGCTGAGTTTTCTGTACGTACCATCAGTGCTGCATTATTTAAAGAAGTTCTGTTTTTCACATTTATCAGTACAGGGGAAGTTTTCCATTACACGCTTAGAATACAGCACAGTGGAAGAGCAAGATGGCCTTTTAAAATTTCATCTGCCAGGGAATGGGAAGGTATCACTTGGAAGAGGGTAGAGGTGTTTTCCCCCCTCATCTTGGACCTGGAGTTGAATCCCAAGGCCATCAACTTTTTTTGATTTACATTTGCCCTGCAGGCCTGACTGGGAAGATGAAGAATTAAGGCCATTTAGTGTACAATTAAATCTTAGTGGGATTTAGTAAGAACTTTCTATTAATTTCCTCAAGATAAAGATCTGTTTGGAAAACTCGACAAACTTAGAGGTGTTTGCTCACATCATGTGTGTAGTCTGAAATAGCACAGCAGATATAAATAAAAGCCTCTTAGCACAGTGAACACAGAAGCATAATTCAGAAATAGCACAGCACCAAACATTTGGATATGCTGTCACTTTGAAACATGGAGTGTGTAGGGAAATTATTTGTGAGTGCAGCATGAAAACAATGACTTTATTGCTGCAGAGAATTGCGTTAGCTTCAGAAGTTACTTCATTTTCACAAGGTTTCAGTGGATGTAACCCAAGCAGCAAAAAGCATCAGACTAACTGGCACTACACAATGCAAAGGAGTGTTTCCTTGTTAAGTGCATTTCCTAACACACCCAGACTGTTTTTATTAAAAATACATGTTTGTCCTACAGGCCACTTGTACGAGTGAAATAAAGACGATTCGCCAGTCACTGCTGTCACTGTTAACTGGTTTAATCCAAACCCGGAAAGCTAGGAAAGGGGGTAGCCCTTTCCTCCACTGAGGCAGACGTACTCTGCACGTAGCAGACTGTGACAGGCGGACTCAGTCTCTGTCCGGTGCCGCCTTTTTATGCCCCTTCCAACTCTTCCCATTGGTCTTCCCCCCAAGTCCACGGTCCATTGGCCACTTTTTACCGCCACTAGGCTCTGGGTTGGCTCGTGTCTGGGGTCCGCCTTCTACCTCACGGGGCGTCGTGTGATTCGCTGTCACCGCCGTCCAAACCTGAGAGATCATTGATCCTTGATGCTGCCAATCCACAAGGTCCGCAGTGGCCCCCCCTTCCCTCACTCGGAGCACCGCCTTCTGGCTCTACACTCCCATTGCATCCCCCTCCCAGTCCAGACATCACAACCAGAATTCTCAAACCTGAACTCCTACAACTCCTTGCGCAAACAATTGATTTATAATAGGAGGGTATGACCCAAATAAACACACGTGTGACCTTCCTGTAGTGATTCTCAGTTTTGTAGTTCGTGTTTGTGCCATACCACAAGTGAAGTGAGGACTGGCAGTACTGGTATAAAACTAAACCTGATTTAATATCATGTGGAGGTTTGTTGGAGTTTCTCTAAGGAGCAGGGCATTGCAAGCAGCTGATTAAACTGTTTGGGTAGATCCAGTCAGATTCCATGTAGCACAAAATGTAAAGTCGGAGGAGAAAACTGAACACTACCTCCAGCATCCAAGCATCCTCCACTCCTGGCTACTTTGGTATAGGCTCAGGCCTGCTCCAGTTTGCATCCAGCTGCCAGAGCCCTCGTTCAGGCCATTTTTGTTCACCTTAAAGCCAGGTGGCAAACTGTAGACACAGTAATTGCACGGGTAAAGTTGGAGAGATGCTCCTTTGTGCAGGGTAGCAGAGTTCTAATAGCCAGAGACTCCTCCAAAATGAGGTTTCAGGCACTACCAAAGCCATAATAGCTGGAGTGTCTTTGTGCTTCCAGCTTGGCACAGAGCAGCCTCTCTGAAGGATGCCAGGACTGGAGCCTTTCCCCTGGCTTGCCAGTGCATTGCAAACAAGAGCACAGTGTTTACTTCACTCACTGCTGGTCCCCAGCAGGAGAGTTAAACACAGAAAGTTATATGTGTTATATGTTAAATGTTAAAGTTAAACACATAAGTTTTATGTGGAACTGCTGAGTTCCACATAAAACAGCAGGGAAAGGATGGGAGGCGTCAGAGGAAGCAGCAGTCGGAAGTGGGATGGCCCAAAGCAGCCGAGATAAAGCTTCCTGAGGTGGAGTCACTCAGCGATACCCAAGGGCAGGAGCACCCCACCTCTGACTTCCTCCACAGGAATACATTTTTTACAGTGATGGGCTGGGAAATCTTATTAACTCTTTGAGGCTCAGGAATTGTTCTTACTTTTAAGCCTTGTAAAACCTTTGACACATTTCCTACTCAAAAAGATTCAGCAATCTTAATTCATTAATTAATGAATCTTTTTGAGTGCTGTTGGGGGCTGACCTTACAGTACAGAAATCCAAGTAGGTTCTGGTTTGCATCTAGAAAATCAGCATGCCCCAGGCTTCTGTTCCCTTCTTTATTTAAATTATTAATCTGTCAGAAGACAGAAAAGAAAACAAGTCGTTCTGAACTGCATGAACCTTTTAAAGTGGATTCTGTTTTGCTTTATGATAGTTTTAATGTTCTTTGGGAACTGAATTTAAATTTTGGGTCAAATCTTTGCCAGGGTATTTAACTCCATTTGGCACCCATTAAAAAGACCACACTTGCAATGCAAAGGGAAACAGAAAATTAAATAGTTTCATTTCAGACTCTTGCGTTTTGTGGCCTGACATACAAAATTAAGATACTGAATGGCTCTACCCAGCCCACTTTCTCATTTCAGTGGCATCGAAGCAAAAACAGTGGTTTAGGCAGTAAAGGAAGAAAATATTTTAGTGGCTTAATTCTCGAAGGGGATTTTCAAAATTCAAAATTACTCTCTTTTCTACTTGATCAAGCATAGTTACAGAATTATCTCATTCAAAGGGAGCTTCATTTTAATTTTTTTAAGATTTTTTCAAGTTATTCTCTGCCCCTCTCCCCCATTTAAGGGTTTTGATCACTTTGCTTAGCAGGAAACATGAGTTCCAAATTTGATTTCCCAGACTGATGCTTTCCAAGATTCTGTGGCAATTCTCTTGTCCATTATTTCAGAGCGGTACACGGAGAATTCCCTGAACAAAGAATATCATCATTATTTGAGCTTTTATACTGGATATTTGCTGAGCCTCCCACCATGAGATGAGATCAGAGTTTCGCCTTTTATCACTCATAGACAAATTCCTGCCAAATAAATCCTCCTAGATCTGGGTATGTGCTCAGGGCCAGCGCAGCAATGCAAGGTGCCTCTAATTTTCCTTGTAAACACCTCATCAGATGTTCCAGCAGCTGTCCTGAAATGCCCTGACCATGGAGATAATAGTTTTATCAGAGGGAGGACATGGTTCCATCTGCTTCTGTCAGGCTGATTTACAGAACTGGAAATGCTTCTGTGCTTTCATTTTTCCTCGCAGTGACCACCACACCTCTTAATGAAATGTACGTTTGTGGCCCATTTTCCCCCAGTGTTCAAGGTTAATGAAACAGCAGGAAAACAAAGCTAGTCTGTGTATTTGAAGCAAACAGTGAAGATCCATTATTCCAAACGGCATTCGTTACCTTTTTCCATAAGTAAGGCATAGGCTGGGATTTATTATATCTCTCTGATATAATGAGACAACAGTTACCAGAAGGACTTGTCAAAAAATAAACCAGTGAACTCTGAAGAGATCTCTTTGTCCTTGATAGCACTGATTTCCTTATTAAAGGAAGCAGATTCTAGTGCTTGTCCCAAGGGTTAGGATGTTCTAAATAGCTACAATGGAAAAATACTGCTGAAAATTTTGCAGCGTTGGCCAATCAGAATTCAGAATTTTGTATAGAGAAAAATTGGTTGGCCAAGCAAATCCACCTGTCAAACATTAGATGAAAACAGTAGATAAAACACTAGATAAGTTAACTGTCAAATTCAGAATTGTCTGTGTCGTCTGGTTTCCATGTTCTCTTAAATCTCTTCTGACATCTGTGAATGCAAACTTTGACTACAAAATATCCTCAAGCTCCACCAGGCAAGGTTCATGTTGGGCATGAGGGACATTGTCTTTACTGAAAGGGTGGTTAAACATTGGAAGGGGCTTCCCAGGGAAGAGGTGGAGTCACATCCCTGGAAGTGTGTAAGAAAGCACTTAGTGCTCTGGTTTAGTTGATGTGGTGGTGTTTGATCAGAGGTTGGGCTCAATGATCTTGGAGGTCTTTTTCTACCTGAATGATTGTATGGTAGGTGGTCTTCATGCTCTCAGTGTTAATGACTGTTTATTAATATCCTTTTTGAAACACTGCTTTTTGAAACTGAAAGAAACCACTTATTCTTTAAAGACTTAAATTAGTAAAGTAGAGTCAATCCCCCTTCTTGGAAATTGTCTTTGGCTGTGGCTGATGTCATCAGCTCTACTCAAACCACTCCAGTTTACGTGGTAATGTGGTTCCTAGATTCTTGTCAGTTTTTGGTTCTATATGCAGGTATTTTTTCACCAGCTGTTCACCACAGTCAGTGGTCATGATGAAATATTTACACATTTGTCATCAGTCAAGTTGAGGAGTCCAACGACACTGTATTTACTACTGTTTTTTACTACCAGAATTTTCTTCCGATGTAACACCTGGTCACACCCTTATCATCACTGCCTGTTCCCCTGTTATCTCCTGGGAATGTCTGTAGGAGAATGGTCTGACAAAACCTTAAAAAGAGCTATCTGTGTGGGCATAAAATACACATTGATGGAGACAGAATGCTGCACATAGAGAGGTTTTCCAGCCATATTAAGGGGAAATAAATCATATTTAACATTTTTTTCTAGCCTCACAAATATTCCTCTGAAGGGACCATTTTCTACAACAAGAAAGTACTACAGAGAATGGAGTTTGCTGTGAAAATTTTGCTGGTGCATAATGTATATTTATCTGCCATTCAGTATTTTCTGGTAATGTCCTGAGGCATTTCTGTGATTGGTCACTTTTTTTTCTCTTTCTGTTAAGCATCCAGAGAGGTTCTATATTGGAAGAAGAATTTGGATGTGATGGGCAACAATTATGCCCCATTAGGGGCTGTGCTCCATAAGAGAGAATAATTTGCAGTGGGAGGACACCTGGTGTGAACTCATTAGATTCTCTCTGCTAGCTAGGAATGGAATTAAAATAAAAATAACAATTAAGTCTGCTTTCTACCCTCCCCAGTGCATTTCAGTGCTCACTGAGTAGCTGTCTTGGGATAGCTGCATTTCCCTGGGTTTCACTTTTTGAAGGAAGCATTAAATCAGCCTTTTTTTGAGGATTGCTTATAGGAGAATGCAATGGGAGAGACAGGATAGGTAAAACTGTAATAAAAACAAAAAGGAAAGAATTATGAGTGTTACAAGCAACCCTTTACAGTTCCAGATTTGCTTTGCTTTTCCTTCATTATCTGTTCTGTTAAAAGTGGATTTTATGCAGAATGGAATTGGGAGAGGTGAATCCAACTTCTTGAATGTTGTCAAGAAAAACATCACATTTCCAACACCAGCAAGCAGGATTTGGTTAGTTGTGCCTTTTGCTGTACCTACTTAAATATTCTCCGTCTCAGTCTAGTTTGAAAGTTGTCGATAAACTACCCTTCAACACCCAGAAATCCCACTAAGTCTTAAGCTGATGTCATCCTTTTACAAACTAAGTAAGGGTATCTCAAAATCTGGTATCAGCAGTATTATTTTGGATATTAAACTTGCAGCTGGGTACAGTCCACTTAACTTCCCTGAAATAATTCACACTGCTTCCAAACCTATTTATACGCCAACTGTTTCAGCTGTTAAGTTCAACAATTTTTCGTTTCTTCTTTCAGCTGGAATTATTGGTTTTTATTTTAAAAAAACCCTAAAAACTACCAAGCAATTACCTTAAAGCATTGCTCTTTTGCTTTCTTTGGATTTATAAAAGATTACTGTCGTAAGAGACACCAGGTTCAAAAAGGCAAAGAGATTGTTTTTCATCAGCATCGTGACAGTTGTTAGGAAAAAGAAAAGAATCCAGAGGGGAGATTTATGGAAAAGAAGAAAAGGCAATTTTATCAGTGAATTTTGTTTACAGGCTGATAAACAGAGCTGCTATCTGGCCAGTGGAATCTTTCCCTGGGTTTGGTGGAGATTGAGCACTTTTCCAGTGCCTGCTGCAGGTCCTCCTGGAGGGCTGCACGTAAACGGGGTCACGTACACGGGGAACACTCCTACTTTTCCCTCAGTCACGGAGCCTGAGGCTGGCACAGACGTCTGAATTAAGAAGGCAAACTCCAAGGCTGCAAACTGCATCAGCCCTCAGTCTTTCAGCACACCTCATCTGAAACTGTAACATAATTCCTCTTCTATTGTGGAGTACCACACAGCTTTTAAAAATATTAAGAAAATTATTCAGAGGACTTGGAAAAAGACACTCCCTATGTGTAGCATTGAGCTCCTTGTTGATTTTGGTTCTCATAGGGTTTTAATGCTTCCCAGCAATGGTCTATTTTCAAGGTTGAATTAAAAGTTGCACTCAAGTTTGTATCTTAGCTGATTGTCTCACTGTGGCTTTGTTATCTAAGTGCCCTGCACAGCAGCAGAAAAGGCAGCAGTGAGTGATATATTCCAGGTGTGCTCTCTGGATAAGAATAAACGGGAATCTGCTCAGTGTAGCGAAACTGTTCCTTTTCAGGGTTTAAATTGAAACATGTTAAATAAGCACAAAATAAAAAACTTGGATTTTTTTTGGGAAATTTTGGGAAAATAAAGACTTGGGATACAGCTTTCTAGGTACCCTTTGAGATTTTAATATAAATACGGCCGTATAAAGGTATTTTACAGTGTTTTGCACTCAGAAATCCTTTGCATCATCAAGCACGGAGAGATAAACCAGCAGCAGCAGGAAAACTTAGTGTCAACAGCAGCCACTTGCAACATTTTCACTTGTCGTAGGATTGTACTGACTCAGTGAATATTTGGTGTCACTGGTTAAAATCACTTCTGTGCTTTATGCTGGTTTTTTTTCTTTCTTATTTATCTTGTGTTTTCCTGGGACAAATGAGAACTGTGTCTTTTGAGTTAGTGTGTAAGTAGTGTTTACAGCAGTGGAAGAAATCTTTAATGCTAATTTTTTCCCGAATTTCTTTTTAAACATGTTCACTAAAATTCCTTCCTGATCCCTCCAACTAAAACCAGTTCTCAGTCTTTTCTCTTCTCCCTCTCATATGTAACAAGTCTTGCATATACAAATTTATAAATACATAAATATATACTTATATGGATGTGAAAAGACACCAACAGAAGGTGTACAAGACCCACGTCTGTAATTCATTCATGCCCAACACCTGAGCTCCTGGAGCTCATGCAGCTTTTTTGGATGTGTATAAAGGGCAGGACACCCCAGTACTACTGTAATTAACTGTAATTAACAGAAGGTAATGGCTGCTGTGGTAGGAGGAGGGTAGTAATGAACCAGCACCTCGTGGTTTGGGGAGTCTCTGTGGGAGCATTGAATGGAGAGTAATTCCTAAATATATTTTAGATTTAGCCTCTTGTCCTGTATTAAACACTCGGTACACGTAAATCCCATTCTTTTCTCTCTGCTTACCTCAGGGAACTCTATTAACTCAAGACACAATGCACTAAACTTCAATTAGCTGAGAAAACATTTGTTATCTTTGATGGAATAACATCCTATCACCTACTTCTACCTTTATGGTTTTCCCTTGTAATCTTGCAGCTGATCATGAAAGGATCACTCAAGAACAAGGAAAATCAAGAGCTCTCACATACATATCTCCTTTTTGTGAAGTGTGTAAGAAAATCTTGGAAAACTTTTTCATTCCTGTGATTTATCTTTCTCTTTCTGTGTTCTGTTTCTTTTTTGAGGGGGGTTAACTCCTAGCGGTGCTTAAGCTTGAGCTCAGAGTTGAATTTTGGGATATTCCCAAGTAGTGAGAAAAATCTGTATTTACTAAATTGAAGCTTGAAAGACAAGAATTTTATGATGTCATTACCTGAAAATGCATCAACAGCAGTGTACACTGTGCATTAAAAACCTGCAGAGAATTAGGACGTGTGAACTGTTTAGGAAATAGTTTAATCAACAACTAAATAATGTCCTTTGTTTTCTACATTATTGGTTTTGACAGTGTAACTCTTATTTATTTTTTATTATTTAAGATCAAGTGGCCAAACGTTGGAAATTGTTTTCCCTTGGATCTACATGCACCTTGACACTCTTCTTCTTCATCCTCCACACCTTCCCCTGCTTTTCTTTCCTCTTAAATTTTATTTCCCAGTGTGTAAGGAATAATAATCCTTTCTGCTTGTATCTAGAAGTGGAACTAAATGTAAAAGCAATGTATTAGGTGTTAGTGTTACAGAAAACAGGCGAGTGTGGTGATTAGGAAGTGGCTTTTTTTAGGACCTTAAACAAGAACCCTTTACCTTAGGTACTAAGAAGTTCCCTAATAAAGAGAATCCAAATCAGAGCACGTTACAGTAGTACAAGAGGAATAACTTTGCAGATGTAAGTGTTGTATATAAAGAGAATTTCCTTAGGGGATGATTATATGTGTTAGGTTGCTGCAGCTGCAACCAATAAGTTGCAGAAACCACCAGTTACTACTTTTGTCCTTAATTTTCATTTCCAGCAGGTGCCTCCTTCAGGTAATGGTGAGGGGCTTCTAAAGGACAGGTTATAAAAGACCCCCAGGTCTCTTAAAATTAAACATACATTTCTGAATCTTCAAATATCCTTTAAGTGTGCATTTAAAATTTTATTTAAAATTAGAGACTTCTTGTCAGGAACTCCTTTTCTACAATTAGATGGCCATACTAATACTGCTAATTATTGATGGTTTGAGACCTGATCAAGAGATTTGCTTTGAGGTAATAAAACCAATAGAATTTTAAAAAATATTTGTCTGATAGCCCCTGACAACTGATGGGTGTGTACTTCCCACACCTTAAATATTGTACTTCCCACAGGAGAGCACAGTGGTAAAATATACCTTTAAAAACCAAGTAAACAAAATAACAAACTCACATCATCCCCCCAAAAAACCCCTCAGCCATGAAAACTTGAAGCCTGGTCTGACAAATGCAAAGTCCAGGGCAAGCATATGGGAGAAAACGCAAAGATTTCAGGGGAGGTCATGGGAAATGTCACCTATCTTGACCTTGATTATAATCATTATTAATTGTTACAATGCTCATGTTGTTTTTAAGGAATGCAGTAATAAAATTTCAGCTCCCTGGAACTGGAACCAATTATTGCATTTAATATGAGAAGACTTTCCTTGGAGATTGTGCTGCTTGCATAGTGAATAGGGCCTGTCGTCTTTAGTTTCTGCACTAAACATGACTGGAATGTTCAATATCGTTACTAAATAAAACATGAAAGTAATTTTTTTTCCTTAGGAAAAAAAAGTACTTGATTACATAATAGGTTTCCTTTTTTAAGAAGGGAATTTTCTTTTTCCGTCTTACTTTACATGATCAATATTATAAATATTGTCAATTTGTACAAGTTCAAGCGCCCAAAATGCATTTGAATGGTTGCAGCTATAAGCTGAGAACAGCACTATGGTATGAGACAGCCAGCAGGAACTCTTCCAAACATTCTGTCCTTGCTATACCAGGCAGAATCTGAACTTCAGTAAATTCCTTTGACATCTCCAAAATGCCCATGAATGCTGTTTTTGTGAACTAAGTTCTTACAGTTTCTTTTTAAAGTGAGGTAGGTAGTTAGGGTGGCAGATGGGTTTGCAGAATCCTATATTACAGTGGTTCTGAAAATGAGTATATTCTGTAGGTCCTCCTACGAATTAAAAGCTTATACAGAATCATGCATCTCTGCTGTAGAATTTATAACTGGACTTGAAATTCTGTAAAAGGGTGTTCAATCCTTTATAGCTTCTATAAATGGTTGGTTGGTTTTTTTTCTCAAGGAGGTTTTTATAGGACTGTTTCCTGTGGGCAGAATGCACCTATGAATTTTTGTGTTCCTCATTTTCACGTCCCAGACCAGAAGTGATTACCTGACTTGTGCCATTCTCCAACCTTTAAGCTGGGTCTTAACTTCCAGTCCCAGATAAGAATGCCAGTTTCCCATGCCATGTGCTCACATCCTACAACTCTCTTCCCTAGGAGAGTGGAAGACTGCTGGCAGAGGTCAAAATTCTCTTTATAACAAAGCATAGGGTTGGATTTGATCTTAGAGTCCTTTCCCAACCTAATTCTGTGACTTTTCCAATCTGATTCTATGATCCTGTAACTCATTCAAAAAATGGTGTGTGAGGAACAATAAATAGCAAACCACTTCTCCAAGGCTGATCCCTCCTCAATCCGTGTAGGCCTATGGAGGCAGGCCACGCTTCCAAACTACATGCACTTCTTTCTCTGTCCCAGACTTCATAATCTTCCTCAAGGAGGATTCTCTTCTGCTTTTGAGAAATGTCTACAAGATGATTATTGAACACACTCATGTCCTTGCAACTGGGATTCCTGCTTCCTAAAGCCCATGGAAGTTCCCTCTTTCAAGTGCAGTTTCTATCCTGTTCAGCCATCCTCTTCCTTCTTTTTTTTGTCTTTGTCATGTTTTTGTTTGGTTGTTTGCTTTGGTTTGTGGCTTTCAGTTTGGTTTGTTTTTTCCATGCCATAGTAAGACAGCGCTGTCATTTTTGTAACCTTTTCTAAATGTTTCCCTTTTTGAATGTTTCCATTTATAAATACCATCTCTGCTGTAGCATCCGTGATGTGATTTCAAACTAATCCAAGGCAGTGCATGATCTCTATAGACACTTTAGAGATAAACAAGATGCCTTGGGAACTTCTGTTGCAACTCAAAAGTAGCACAGCTGAGTATCAGCACGATCTGAGTGTTGACACAAGGCTTTTTTTTTTTCTTTAAATGCCCTGGAATGTACTTCTTGAAGGCTTCTGCAACTGAATTACTTTAGAGCCTCCCACCTCCACTTTTACTCACTGATAAAAAATTGGCTGTTGAGCATTTCTGGGGGGAGATGAAATGGAAATGTTGTTATTGATTTATGTACACTGTCTTCATTTACTTGGCTGTGTTAAATTGAAGAGTTGTTTATTGGTCCCTGGGTTCCATTAATCAGCATTCCTCCTTCTCTCACCCGTTGAGGGCCCTGTGCTTACAAAGCCCTTGTTTTAAATTTGTGCAACTCATGGGGCCTCAGGAGAATCATAAAACCATCCTGGTTTGTGATTCTCTCCAGAAGGAAGGCCGAAGTCCAACTGTCATTTGTGTCTGGGTAATCAAAAACCAAATAGTGGCATTTTCTGTATTTTTATGATGGTAGCTATATGTCTTCATTTTTCAATACAGACCTTTAGGAGTAATATTTGCAAATTCAAGGATTCTGCAGGAAACATTGACAACATTTTACCAGTTACAGTTTTCCAGGAAGAAGGGAATCTCTCAGGGACAACTATTCTTCAGCTGCAAAGCCATGAGCTCATGCCATTAATTTTCAATTACCAATACATAGATTGGCATGAAAATCATGACCCTACCCATTTTTTCCCTCAGTTTTCCCCTTACCATGGTTGATTTGCTCTTGCTTAGTGTGCAGGCTCAAGATGCACATGTCAGAGGGACTCTTGACCTCCTGAGCAGCCTGGTTTGTTCCTGCTCTCGAGCAGCCTGTTAAAATCACCTCAGACAGTCAGGTCTGAGACAGTGATGACAGTGACAGTCAGGCTGAGAGATGCACTGCAGAGGAGTCATTCCTGCTGCCAAAATATTCGCAAGAAGGCAATATGAAAATGGGGTGGCAAAGGACTTCTCGAGCTGGAGAAAGATGATTTTAGCAAGATAAAACCAGTAGCCACAGGAAACATCTTTGGTTGTAAATAATCTGTAAGATTATCTGTAGATAAACTACTGGAATTAAGAGGACTTAGCACTTAAAACATAAAGGACGTATATCCACAGTTAAAAAAGAAAATCCAATGAATTATTTTTAAAATAATGTTTTTTCTTAAAGCATCTACGAATTACACCTTACTAACTTGCAGTCCAAAAGTGAAAGGAGTTTTGTTTACTTTTCAAGCCACTAATTAATTTACTATCCTTCTCATTTAAAAAAAAAATCTCAAAGAAAAAATCTCTTTTCTTTGGGAACTGAGAATATTAAATTCCAAAGGAAGAAAGGTGAGAGCTTAAGAAAACCAGAACTGAGGGCAGTGATTTGCCCTGCTTTGCTGGTGTCTGGGAAACATGTCTTTTGCCCTCCAAGCATCTTGAAAGCAGGTGCTGACTCACCACCCTGATATTTGTTAATCACGGCATCCATCACCAGATATTAGGGACCTTATTACAGCCTGACACTGGGAGACAGTGTTTGCTTTGTTAACTTTGAGGTTTGAAACTTGCCTTTGTATTGCATCTAGAAAAAACCCCAAACCAACAACTGGGGTTTTGTTCATTTTTTTTTTTCGGTGTCCTTCTCTGCCTTAACTGCATCTTTAGCCATGTTTTTGCATGTGCAAAGTACATTTCATGCTGCCAGGTCATAGAAGTTTCACCTTCCAGAGACTAATAATGGGGTTTCCCTCTCATTGTGCTAGTGAAATGTTAATGGAGTGGTATTTATCAATTTGCACACAGTGAAACGCATTAATTTTATCAACAATTTTTACAATTGTTACTCTGCCTATCTGGAGAAAACAAACCAAAAATCTGTGAGTATATTGTCATATATATATATGTATTATTTTATATGGAGGATTGAGGTTTTTAGACCAGTCCTAAAAATTACATCAGCATACCAAGAGCTATAAAACACGACCTTGAAAAAATAAGTCTTTGCACCATGAAGTTTTAAGTCAAAAATGATTTGTTACTTATACAAAATTTATTTTTATATACAATAAGTTTTATCATATATACAACCCCCAACCGAGTGTTCTATTTGGCTTATATATATATTAAGATGGCAAAATTCCAAGGAGCAAGAGATTTTCCTTCTCCAGTGACATTCCACTCCTTCTTTCCTTCTGTGAGGTTATAACACTCCTAAACTATTCATCAACTTTAAAAACAAAGAATCATATGTGGGACCTGTGCCAGACTCCTAAAAATTTATTTGTTTGCTTGCTTCCTACGACATTTACCTTTTTTTGGTGAAAAACAGAATTGTGGGTGGCAAAATATGTGCAATATTTCAGTTTATAAACAATCAACTTTACGACAAAATCAGGGTCATTTCTTTCTTTCTTTTTTTTTTAAGAGTAACATATATTTTACACTAGGAAGACTCAATAGGTTTTAGCTTTTTTTTTTCCTGGCCTGGTTTCAATAGGTAAAGGGTGTGGTGCTCTCACTTGAAGTTTCCATTGAGTGTGTCCAGTTCTCTCTGGGATCATAAACTGCAAGTTAAACACGGATTTATTTGTACTTGGAAATATCAATTTTGTATCTATAGCTGCCTATAGCTGGTGTCTTTATTTTCTCCTGAATCTTCACCTAAACCCTTTAAAAAATCAAATTTACCTTTGAGTTTAAATCGGTTTTTCTTGAATTCCTTTTTTTTCATTAATGGACCCTTGCCCATTAATTCTTCCTCTGTATTCTTTACTTATAATAATTTCAGGGCTTTTTTCTAAATAATAATTTTAGAACTTTTTTCTAAATAATAATAACAAGTTCACAGAAAAGTAACAAAAGCAATCTGTGTGGGATCCTAAGGGGTTTTTTTGATACAGTGATAATTTTTTTTTACAATTTGAATTTTGAAAGCTAATACATAACAAGTGGTAATTCCCTGTGAAATTTGCACTTTAGTTCCCTTGCTTTGAAACAGATACATTTTTTTCTTATATTTACAGAATGCTTGAATTCCAAATTTTGTCTAAAAGAACTTTATATTCAGCCCTCTCTGTGCAAACCCAAATTCTACATGCTTCTTCAGAAAAGTAGATATCATGTAACCAACTCATAAATTAAATTAACCTACAACAACACAAAACAACCTGAAAATCTAATTTTTTGGGTCTTATTAATAACACAATCTATACCATTTTTGAAGACGAGGCATTGGGAGAGGCATCAATATTTTATAAAACCTGTTTTAAAATCCATGAGAATTGGTAATTATCAGTGAGGAGTAGAAAGCTGATACTGATAATTCAAAAAACCTCATCTACATGAGAGAATCAGGAAGCAGCACAGTCACAGACGGAGGACATGATGAAATGTTGATATGAATGCAATATAATGTTAATTATTCATTTTGGAAACAAAGCAGTGCTGGGAGACTCTACAAGTGCCATTCAATTTGTTAAAAACTAAAATTAGTGAGTACTATCGGGTCTTCCTGTTCTCAGTCATCACAGTCAGCCTGGCATTGTCACAGACAGAAATTTCAGATGGCCTGCCTCCCCAGAAAAACTCTTCCCCAATGATCCACAGTTCTCATTCTTACTTAACATCCAGTGAAATTTCTTCTTTCCACTGTGATTTTATCAGTTGGTCTACAGGTAGCAAATGGCAGCTGGCTCACTCTGAATTTTTGTGCTTTCTAGCAGTTGATTAAAGAAATTAATTAATCAAACCTTCCTTAAAGATTTAAAGCTTTAAACATGGCTTAGAATGGTTTCTGAGCCTGTGTTTTGGAAGCACAGGGCCTCTCTCCCTGGCCACGCTGTCTAAGAACTCTCTGTTCCAGGTCAAACAGGAGCATTTTTCCATTCCTTCAGCATCAATTCCTCCACAGCAACAATTTCTTCGACTGCCTTCTCTTTTTAAAGAGAATCAAGTACAGTTTTGTCCTGAGCCCTGATGGCCTGACATGTTCTAGGAATACCCACGAGAATGAAGCCTTTGGAGGAGAAATCCCTGGGCTCTGTAGTTCATGTTTAGACACAATCCATGCCCTGGGTTGTTCACAAGTTTTGCAGCAACTAAGAATAAATGAAACTCCCCTCCCTGTCAAACCAATGGAGAGTTTTGATCCTGCCCACTTGCAGTAAGAATCTGATTTCACTCCATTTTTATGACTTTTCTTTGACACATGGACTGAATAAAATTCATCTTTACAAACAACATATGACTGGCCCACATATCATCACAATTAAGGCCATTTGTAAAGGGCATTTTTTTGAGCTTTCTTAGGAGCAATTAATGTGTTCATATTTTAAAATAAAATATACATCAAGCTTCCTGTTCCCTTGAGACGGGGATGAAAAATGAGGTTTTTCATATACATAATGGATATATATTGAGGTTTTCCAGAAGCTTCCTAGTTCATCACAAAATTATGTGGAAATTGAGCAAAATAAAAACCTTACATTCTTCTTTCTCTCCCTATTGTTTCAAGGTACAAACTCTTACGTCAGTATACTAGATTTTTCTCCTACAAGTGAAAAAAAATTTGATGGTTTCTCTTACTCTTGCTGATGGAATTTACTCAGCGTCTTATTTGTGGTTGCAGGAAGACTGTGAAATATTGTGGTGATCTCAAATTACATGGGCAGCCTCTGCTTTGTTTATTTATGTTTTTCTTATTATTGTATTTTTCATATGTCAAATATGCAGGGAGAGCAAATCACAAATTTCCTTCCTAGTGGTTCTACAACTAGGAGTAAGGAAAAAAAATCCATGAGAAACTCTGAGTGTACAAAGAGAGCCATAAGCAACTTGTGGGGCCCATGCTGGTTTTGAAAACACCCCTGACTTCTTTTGGTTATCATAGCCTCATTTGGTTGTAAAATTATTTCATATAGTAATGTAAAGGGAAGTTATAAATGGGTATTTTTTTAAATGGGGAAAATGTGCTGAGCAAAGCATCACTGCTTGGTTTCCTGTTGTGCAGTTGCTTCCATTCATCAGTACTGGAAAATAAGTCTAGACAAAATTCCATTTAATTTTAGAGTATTACTGATTTTCTACTGGGGCATTGAATTTTGGGACACACTTGTCGCATTTTAAGAGAACCTGGCCAATCAATTGTTTTAGGTGGTGATAGCAGGAATCCTGAGTGGTCTTGATTTACAGCTGCATGAAATTTTGGCAGTCTTAGCTACGCTTTGCTGCGAGTCTTGGGATTTATTCAGGCCAGAACTCAAATTTAAATGCAGAACTTATGAATTTTTATGAAAACAAACTGAGAAAACATCAGAGAAGATCCCAGTGCGTTGGGATGGCACGTCAGAGACAGCAAGTCTCATTATTCATTTCCTCTTTTCTCTTCTCCATTCCACACTCAGTACAAACACACCAGGAGACAGCTGCAGTAAATCTTCTCAGGTTTTGCATAATGAGGAGAGTTGAGTCAAAGTTTTATGTTGCTTGAGATAGCCATGAAGCTGATTAAAAAAAAAAAAAAGCCATTAATTTACCAAGGAAGTCACCATTTCCAGGTCCCAGATAATTCTGCTTTCCCATTTCCACCTCATTTTTCTTTTTTATCCATTCTTCCCTTTTCTCTGTTACTATGAAAGAACAGAAGGAAAAATGAAAACTGGAAGATACTCAAATCTAGAAAATCTAGTTTATAAGTATTTTTTGCAACTATTTCAGTCAGCTTGAACTTTCAATTGTCAAATAGTTGTCAAATCTCTTGAAAGTCTGACAAGTACAAGGGAATAGAACTTCAGGGATAAGGGTATTTTGAAATGAACAATAAGAAAGAGTTTATAGTGAACCTACAGCATGATGGAGTCATGGGGACAGAAATTTTGACCCAAATAAAAGAGAATTAAATAGATATCATAGGTTTCCCAGGAATAATAGAACTGTTCCTCTTTCCATGACATTTGTGGATAGATGGCCTTAAGGAATAGAGCAACTTGAAATACTGGAGTTGAAAATATGAGCATTTTTAAGTGTTTTTCTTGGTGGCAGTTAGAAAAGGTGTTCAATTTACTGACATTGAATGGATCCCCCTTCTCAACAGCTACCCTTGGTTTCTGGGTGTTGAAATAAAATGGCATGAGGGTAAGATTAGGCTAGGTCAGAGAACTTTGTTTCATTTTTGTAGGCTTTCAACTAGGGAAATTTGTGAGTCTCAGCTTCCTTGGAGAGGTGTATGGATGGCCCATGCTCTGGCACCTGCTCCTGTGGGATCCAGCTGTGGGTTGAAGGCCAGTCTCAGCTAAGAGGGGAGTTTCTACAAGATAAAATGATGTTTTATTGAGGCTGATACCCCTCTGAGATCCCAGCCCAGGCCTGATGGCCCCAGTTTTCCAGCAGTTCCAGCTGAAATCCTGCCCTGCAGAGCCCACTGGGGCCTCCTGCTCTGAACACCCTTTTCAGAGTACATTTTGCAGCCAGCAGGTCTTTGTCCCAGGGAGAGCTGCCAGTCCAAACACTCACACACCTTTGCTGACCAGGGAGGGAGCCTTCCCTTCCCAAGTGCTCTGAAAAGAAGTTCTTATGGAGCGGCAGCATCTGGGCAGTTTTACAGGGCTCTGCTGGGAATCCCTGCTCAGTACCTGCCTGGGAGCTGACAACTGAATTGGGCAGACTGCACACAAATCACTTTGCTGGTGAACTGGGAGCCTGAACTAATAAAATATAGCAGTACAGAAGTGAAGAGCTGAACTATCTCAGGAATGGCACAGCCTGTGTGTTTTCAGTGTGTAAAGAACATTCTCATCTCTGTGGATGGCCTTTTCAGACATCAGCAGGTCAGGGTGTGCAGAAGATGCACATCGAAGCATCAGTGGAATGCTCTAAGGAGCTGGTTACTTCCTGGGTAGTATTATTCATGTGAAATGCTCATATGGCCACAGACTTGTCAGGAGAAGCAGCACCTCATTAAGGTTTAGAAAGATCCTTTACCAAAGTCTCACAACTTCAGGTAATCTTCTTGGCTTTCACGGATTTCCTCATGTCCATGACAACTATGTGTAGTTAGAGAGTAATTATAACAAAAGATATTTTAGTATTCTTGGTATTACAACAGAGAGGATGATAAAAATCTTATCAAAATAAAAAATTGCACATACCTGCTTAATAACAGGAAATAAATCCTAGGTGCTCCATTTTTATCCAGTTAGTAATACAATCAGTATCTATGATGGTCATATCCTTGCTACTTGGATATTATTATGACAGAGGTATCAGCATAGGTGGAGGTTGTAGAAGGAAAGCAAAATTAAGGCTGTAATATCTGTACTATTCACCTTTTTATCAGTGGAGGGAAACAAATTATATTCACTTGGTCTTAACCCAAAACTGGGAAAATTGTTCAGGTAGATCCATTGGCACTTTATAACTTCACAAGTGCTCCTTTCCCTTTTGTTTTCTTCCTTGCAATTTTTTTCATCCTTTCCCAGGTGAAGAGTCTACACATAGAATGTGTTACAATAATAATGGTACTAAAAGTTAATTGGTAAGATTGATGAGAAGAGAAAATTTTACAAACCTTTCCAGTATGTATTCAAACCTTGGATAAGAAGCCATATGAAAATGTTGACAGAGATCTACCTGTTCTGGGACTCACAGCAAGGTTTTTATTTAACCTTGCTTTAATTTATGGGAAGGGGAGGGAGAGCAGGAAAAGGAAGAGAGCAGGCTTGACACCTTGGGTCAGTATTGGTTTCTTCAGGGCTGGCACAACAAAGACATAAATGTTGACATTTTCAGTGGGGAAAAAATAGTCTTCTGTGTAAGTGGGAGACAAGTGGGAGGAAATGAAAGCTAAGAAATAAAAAAAAAAGTACTTGGAATACTCTCATGGGACTGAAGGAATTGAAAGAAGCCATTCAGGTGGCTAAGGATGTGGACTGAAAGGAGCTCCCTGCTGTTTGTGAACTCTTACCTGGCTACAAACCTGCTAAAGGAAACAAAATAAAAATTAATACTAAACAATAATTTGAGCTGCCACATAATAGGCAGGTTCACAGGCAATGCCAGCTTTTACAGACCAAAAAGAGTGTGCAGTACAAAAAGCTGCACGTCTACGGGAAACCACTGATCTGAGAGGGACGAGCCTGTTCAGCCCTAAAACAGAAGAACACCCACTGAATTTTCACAAATATTTTGGGTTTATAAAAGTGCACTCTTTACCTGTTTATCCCTAGATTTTCAGTGTCATCCTTTTTTTCAAATATTCAATTTCAGAACACATTGGTATAAATAGGACATAGCCATTTGTGTCTCTGCGAGTGTCTCCAAGCAGCAGCCTCATTTAGGGCTTGTCAGAACTGCTCTGTCACACTCTCCTCACACCACTGAAATGGCACTGCTGGCTCCGTGTCACCACTCCGCTGAAACCATTGCTCAGCTGAAACCACTGCTCAGGAAGCTCTTGCAGCTAACAGAGGTTCAAACAGGTGCTTACATCCCTTATTTACTTGTTAATTAAATGTGAGCTGACAGCAATAATCTGCCAGCAGACATGGCATTAGGCACTTTTCCAAATCCTGAGCAGAAGAAGGACAGGGCTAAAGTTATATGAGAAATATTAGGCTCCAGAGACAAATTTTAATATCTATTCCTAAGGAAACTATATTTCCATGAAAACATTATCAGGAACAAACAAGATCAGATGAGGTGTGTGCTGAAGAGAAGAGAGGTTTGAAGATAAATCTCCAGGGAATTTGTGATTTTTGATGTAAGGAGAGGCCTCCTTGTTCTATGCTGCATCTCATGACTCAGCTGTCATTTATCATTTCAATATTTAGCCATTTTTGTGCATCCAGCCTTCCTGCTAAACTCCATTCTGGAACTGCCCCGTTCTTTAGGGAAAGAAACTGAGGATCTACCAGGGATCCCAGTCACTGGTTCTCCAATGCACAGGAGTTAAATTGCATCACCTGAGATTGGGTGGCTTCAGTCAACCTTGTCTTCAGTCAGGAGAAGAATGTCACAGGTTTTAGTATTCCTTGGAACTGTTCCTTCTCCCAGAGTTTGGGCTTTGTAACAAATAAACGCCGTTGGAGCACTGGATTTACTCTAAGCTGTAAAACTGGCATTAAATACATTTGAGGTTAACCATCTGTTAATGACATCAAATGGAAGATTGAGCAAGTCAAATAAATGTAAGTGATAGCTCTTGGAAGCCTTTCAGCTGCCTGTAACCATGACAAGGAAGTGAAAATTCTCAGGACCACTTCTGATTTCTGCATATGAATTAGTTGGCTTTAATTGAAATCCTTCAGAACTTGATTTTAGCATAGTTCCCTGTTTTTACCTGGAGTTTATTAAATTTTTATGTCTCCCATATTCTATGCATTTAGTTTTCCAGTAAATGGCCACAGTACAGTGGTTTCCCAGCAGTGAGGTAATACTACAGAAATAGTCCAAGCTGAGTATGCTTCAAAGTGTTACATTTTTGCCTTTGTTTCATGCCTTTTTTTTTTTTTTCAGTCCTGCAGAAAATAGTTCCAGACTGTTTAAAGTTTTTATAACAGGGAATGTATACAGAGCTTTGCTGTTTATAAACAGCACTAACTGTACCACTGATCCAGTGCCTCACTCACTGGGTGCAGAACCACCCTGCAGATTTTTAATATAATCATGCTGTTGGACTGAGATTTTTGTTTTTCTGGTCTTCATTTGAAATGAAGGCCTAGGTAAAAGCTAATTGTTTCAAACTCCCTAGGAAGACAAAAGCCAGTGCACTGACACCTTTCTCAGCAAAAAAAATGAATCCACTGAGGAAGCTGAAGGCTTTCTGTCTCGTTGTAAAAGTGGCAGAAAATATTTGTGGTGATGCTTAGTGCAGGAGTATGTGGATAAATTAAGCTGGAGGAAAAACACATCTATTTTTTGCCAGAACTCCAGTTCACTTTTTGTGTCTCTAACTAACGGACAGCAGTTACCACCTCTATATATCAATAGAATAGAATTATCTCAGTATTTTAAGGAGAAATGATATTCACTGCCTGTTTTCATCCATGTCCTCTCCTTCTCTGAGAGCCCCCTGGCTTCTCTACCTCTTCTTAGACCCCTTTTCCTTTTGCAAAGGATTGAGTAAATAGTTAATGCATTTATGGTGCAAAACTGTAAACTAAGTGCTGTTTATTGTCCCATTCTCTGGGATGGGCAGGGACAGTCCCACCTAATGCCAAGAAAATGCCTTCTTTGGCTCCAGACTTTATTGGGAGCCATTCTGGAGCCAAGGACATTTTGAGGCCTAGATCCAAGTCTGTATGGAGATGGCAGTGCATAATATTTTGTGAAAGATGGAAACTTAACAGTTGAATTCATTTAATAATTACTTAGTGCATACACCTTGTCAATCTATTAGGCCTTATTTTCTGCTTTAAAAAAACCCCAAGAAAAGAGGGAGGCAAGCATTGGCAATACTGAAAATGACCTTTAATTCAGTTCCTGAAAAAAAAATTCTGATGCCAGTTACCAGCTTGTGCCATTTTTCTTATAATTCTCCTTTGCCCAGCCCTTCTCTTGTTTTCCAAATGTATTTGAATCCAAAAAAAATGCCAAATTTCACCAAAAAAAAATGAAGCAAAGCATCTCTTTGCTGAGTCTGCTGGTAAGGATACATCATGCTCTAAAACAGCTTTCCTGTATTTTTATTTTTTTAATTTTTCTGGAAATAATGTATTTTGAAAAGAAGTGGACTTGTTCAGTGTTTGGATATATGTATTTTTTTTAAGTGGAAAACAAAACAAATGTAAAAAGAAAAGAGCTGACATGTTCATCTCAGTATTAGGTGAGTCTCTTGGTGATAAGTAAAAATATTTTAATAATTGCTTTTCTGCGCTGCTGTGTTTTCTGTATTTTTGTATGTGTACATTCATGTTAAAGTTTGAGCATTGTACCATGAAATGGGATGAAAATGTGCTTTTGTTTCTCCCTGGAAATCAAACAGCCTTGGTTTTGGTGTGCCTAATCCAAAGCAGAAGTAATGAAAATGACTTCTGGATTGAGCTTATTTGCTAAACTTCCTGATTTGTAACTGACAATAATTCAGATCTGGAAATCTGATCCTGACTCACCCATCTGGCTTTTTATTTGTAGAAATATAGGTCAGTACAGTTCTAACACAGTGAATCATGCAAGTATTTTTATCTGCAAGAATAAACCATATATACATTACATGTTATCCCCAGGGCTCCTTTCCTGCCTTCTGGGGTTTTTGGGGGGGAATGTCATGTTTTTGCATTCCTGTGTTTGAAACCAGTCATCTCCCAACCTGGACTTTTCTGCAAGTGTTCCAGTAGCTTCTGTGTTCATGTTATCAAGTGCACCTGGAAGTGCATCCACTCACCCTGTAGGAGCGACCTAGAGGAGGGAAAACATCTTTGTCATATGACAGCCATTACAAAATCTTAAAACATTTCCTGTCTGTCTTTGAGATAAACACCACACATATTTCAAAAATCTGTTGATGGAATGCCACCTCATGCTGAACCTTACTCTCTTTCTCATTGAATATTTAATTTCTCTTGGGTAGTTTCTGACCATGTCAGCAACATTATGTCCTTTTCTTAGGTATCCTGACATCTCTCCTAAGGGCTGGTTTGAAACCTTGTTGTAGAAGGGACACCACTGGTGTGAAGCCCCAAGAGAACAAGTCGTGGTTTTCATCTTCTGTTTGCATTTTCTTTCCCTCCCCTTTCTGACTGGAAAGAAGGTTAATACAGCAGGTCACACTCAGTCTGCGTTGTTTCCTTTTGTGCCCAGTGAGGTTGGAATATTTCTTTTTACTATCCAAATCAATATTTGTAAAAGTAATCTGATTGCTATTTGAATTTTCCTATCATGTACATGGTATATATTGAGGACACAGGAAATGGTCCATTTTCTCTCTCATATTAAGATGAAAAATGGTACAAATATTCTAAAAGCATTTTCAGTTCGGCTCCCGTCATCTTAAATATGTTTGCACAACTTTTCTTTTTCAGTTGAAGAAAATTGGAGGAACAGAGAGCATTTGAAACGCAAGCACCCACAAACCATGTCATTTCTAATTTGGCTCTTTTCGCCAGAGAATTTGTAAGAGTTATTTGACTGCACACTTAGCAAACAGAGAATTTGTGTTTCATGACATTTAGAGGGCACATCTAGAAGTTCACATTAACCTTGTTACTGTTTGTACTTCACTGTGATGAGCAGAATCTTTGTTCTCAGGAGTAGAAATTGAACTCCACCTTTAGGACACAATAAAAATATCTTTATCCCCAGCTCCAAAAGTTACCTCTCTGTGCATGGGAGCTTTTCTTACTCCAGTGTTGGTGATGAGCAGGAAGCACAAAAGGAAGAGACAAATCCACAGGACACCCTCCCATGCAAACAGCAGCAACCACAATTAGAAGGGAAAATAACACATATTAGAGTGCGCACAGTGGTGTGATTTCAACACCCAACTCTGTGTTTAAATGTCTTGCTGTGACATATGTTCCAGCTGGCAGAAACCATGTCTAAACAACAGGAAGATATTGTAGTGCCATACAGAAAAAAGACAGAGTGGGTTCTCCACCATGAAACTGCCAGATAAAAGCAATTAAGATAAATCACCTGAGAAAAAAATCCTGGAGTGTACTCCTGGCCCTGGCCTCAGTCAGTGGCAGGACTCCCATTGACGTCGGCAGGGAGTTATTTTACCTCTGGTTTTGGCCTGCCTGATAGGAGGAGCATCCCCAGATGAAACTTTCAGTTGTAGTATCAGATGTCCCTTAAGAGCCCTGTAATGAGTGCTGGGTTCTGTGTGACTCATTCCACAGATCCCATGCGGATGTGGAGCTCTCGGAGTTCTCCTCCTGCCCCCTGAGTGTTTCCCTTGGGTGAGAGATTCCTTTGCTCTACGTTTCCTAGAAGAAATACCTACCTCCAAATTATTTTGTTCACATTCCAGCCCTTTTGCCAAACATATGGTTTGTTTGGGATTTGTGGGAGTAGGAATCATGAAGGATTTGGGAGCTACTGCCTCATAGTCCAAGCTCCTGCTCACCTTGCTGAGCTCAGGCACCCATTGCCTGTTCAGGGACATAATGCTCTGTCTCTGTAAGCATGGGAAGGCAGAAAAAGCAGGGAACTGCCATTCACAAAAGCAGGTTTCTAAAGGAGACATCAAGGCAGTTTCTGGAAAAGATTTTGGGAAGATCTTTTGCATGTTTCCTCTTTTATTAATCCCTCCTTTTCTCCGTCTTGATTCTCAAAATTTGAATGTATAGACCTTCTTTTATGAGCTCTGTTTTTCTTGCTACTTATTGTATCATTTTGTATTTATCTTTACCTCTTTAATACATTTGCTCAATTTGCTGATTTTTCTTTGGTTTCTGGTTGACCTCTCTCAACCCAGTGACATTCAAAGCTCAGGAAAGCTTCAAATGCGGAAACTGACTGGAATAAGTCAGAAATAAAACATTTCTGTTTTCTTTTGATGTCCAGCTCCTTTAACCTGACAACTTTTAGAAGAGGAATTTTATCTAAAAACCAGAAAGAATTCTTTTTATAGCTACAAGCAGAAATTAAATATTTCCTTACGGAAGTAGGATATGCACATTGGGACTATGCCTGATTTTAATAAGGACTTCAAAAGGCAATGTGATTATTTTAAATTATGATTTATGCCTTTGATGTCAGAATGAAAGACAATTACATTTTATTTGGCAAAAGCAAACTTTACAAAGATTTATTTTTACTTTCATTTTATGCCCGTGATAATGCCGTGTGTCTTCGCTGAACTGTTTTGGCATGTGGAGGATTTATTCACACTCTGAGTTGATCTGTTTGGTTCTCATCAGTTTAATAATTTCGTATTACAAGTTGTTATATCCTGGTGTCTTTTGCAGAACATGATGAAGCCCCACGAAATTTTTTTGTTAGTCCAGTGAGCTCTCTTAGCTTGCTTCTCCTTGATCACTAATTTCTGGTAGTTTTGAGGATGATATTGCACTGATTTTCAAATTAAAGTGTTGAAAGATAAAACCCCTGGACCAACACGTTCCAAAGAACACCAGTTTTTTGGAAAAAGAGAGACACATTTTGTATTTCCCAGCACTTGAACCAGGGGTTATTTTCTGCATTAAAATCTCCCACACAGGCAATGAATGACCCAGCAGAACGAGGTGAAAACACAGCATTGCTTTAATTAAAAATGTTTGCTAAATAAGGACCAAAACATAGCAAAAATACTTTTTCTTTTAGAAGGAAAAAACCCACCACAAGCAAGCAAGAAACAAACCACTGCAAGTTTTGTAACAGAAATTTCCTTCTGAAATTTCCAACTTTCCTTCTAATTTATTTTCAAATGATAGCTTCACCTTCAGCACTTTCATGTGTTGGCAGTCACAGCTTGAAGGGAATCTCCCTCCAAAGGATTCCCATTTCAGGACTGAACATAAATACGTGGATTTTTAGGAGGAAGGCAATGGTGACCCAAATTCTTGTTAATATAGATCCCTTGGGGCAGGTTAGAATGAAAGAACCCTTAATGGTTGGGTTTTATAAATATATATTTATATGTATTTCTCAAATTTCCGTCTCGCCACACTTCACCTCTCTCCTCTTTGGAGTCTCACAATACATAGAGAATTTGAAACTAATTTTATATTATTTTAGTAGGGAATTGGATTATTTTGTTCTCTTTGCTTGCTTGTTTGTTTTTTGCAGAAAAGAACTCAGATAAGAAAATATGCTTGCACCAGTTTGTATCCAGGTTATCTAAGCTCCAAATCTATGCCCATGAGCGTAAAACACAGGTATAGTGTTATTGTTTAAATCATGTTGTTTTATTCAGTAAAAAAAATAATTATTTCTAGGAAAACTTAACATAAAAAGAACTGTATTCCTGTATACCAGGAAAATAACTGGCAAGGAGAAAATTGCAGGCTGACATTTAAAGAACTTGTGTGAGTTCGTAAAAAAAATATAACAAAACTCATTTTTATAAAGATGCCAAATTGTCAAAAAAATAAGCAGTTACAGTCAAGTACTGTTATGTCAGCATTTCCATTTTGTCTTTCTGGGTTTTGTAGGTCATATGTAAAGCCTCACTCACCATTAAACTGAGTTTAAGCTATTTATCACATGTACTAAAAAGGAATTGTCCTTGGTTTAGACGTTTTTAAGGCATCATACCCTAAATATCACTTCAAAATTAATCCCCAGGACGATCTGTTCTGTGGATTTTCAAAAAAAGAGTTTATTGAGCTCTTTTTTTTTTTTTTTAATAAGTGTTTAATGTCTTAAAATGTCAACTCAGACCTAAATACATCCAGGACTGAAAAGTTACGTTCATGGGCTTTTCCCAAGTATTAGACAGATTGAGTTTTGGGTCTGCTTCTTCCCTTGGAATTGACTTTCTGTTGTAGATTTTGAGAGGTTTTCCCTTGACCAGCGTTCGAGTTGATTACTGGCAGTTAAAGGACTGACAGATGTGGGTCTTTTTTTGTTGGGCTTGTGAGCAATTCTGCTCTTTCGAAAATCTGGTATGCTTCCAAAATGGATTTCGCTCTCTCTCAGAACATTTGTTGAGTATAATCTGCCAAACAGGTAAATCTGGACTATTCACATCTTTCAGAAATGGAATAATTTTCTTTGGTATAACACAAACCTGGTCGTTTGAACTTGGTGGTTTCCAGCTCTTCATCTGTATGACACAGACACCAGAACCTAGAAATTCCAAAATTCCAGTTGTGGCAAGAGCTTTGGAGCTGCAGACTGGGAGATCTATCACTTGCAACCTTGGGAATGTTGGGAAAATATCAGCCTCAGTAGGCTCTCAGGTGTTGGTCTCCAGACTTCAAAGTCTTCTGAGCTTACAGGGAAATTCGCATCCTCCTCCCTGGGTGACTCAAATCCAGACTCTAGAGGAAGTTTTTATCCTAGAAGTTCCCAGTGTCTTTTCCAAGACTATCTCTTATTTCTACAAAACAAAAGAAAAATTACCTATATTCAGTAGTACTGAATAAGGCTGCAAGAAATGGGAATGGAGCTGATGGAAATATCTGTGCTGGCAATTTCAATAAGTCTGACTAGTATTATTAGGATAGTGGTAATATTTCATTTTTGGTAAAAGGGAATTTTTTTGGAGGAATACTCATGTTAAACAGTTTTTCCACCTTCAGCTAGGTTTAATATCCTAAGATAATGAAAGTTCATTTAAAATAATCTCTAAAGCAGATTGGTCACCTTATATATTAACCACAGCTCACAGGTCCTGGATCCTCTGACTGTAACACAGTAGCTTCAGTTCTGCACTCATACAAACTTAAACTGGAATATTGCTATTATTATTTTTAGTGTTATAATCATCAATATTGTTATCATTATTATTATTTTAATATGCATTGAAAACGTCTCTAATCCACAGCATTAGAGACAAAAAGCACAAGGAATGGCCATTTTTGCCACTCTACTTTTGGTATCTTATGCAAGTAAAACAGGCACCTTTTTTTGCTTTATATTTAGATATTACCTTTATCTCTAGTGTCTAAATTTCTGTGGCCAGCAGACCTCAAATGTGAACAAAAAAATATTGCTTTCTTGTCTGTCAGGAGGACAGAAACCCCAGAAAAGTACCACGTTCTTAGAATCACAGTTTTTGTCCCAAAGGCAGCAAACGCCTGTGACACCTCCTTCCACTCCGGTAGCCAGCTGGGCTCTGGAGAGCCAAGGAAGATGGGATTGACAGAGCCCCAGCTACTTTCTGCATACAGTAGTTTGGTCCTTTAAAACCTGAGTTATGGACAGCAGCTCCTTCTCCTGGAAAATCTCTCAGGGAAAGGAAACGTGTTCCAAGCACAGCAGGAGTGTGAATTTATGTGGGGGATAAGAGGACCGAGAAGGATTCGTTGAGGTTTTATTATCAGAAGTGTCCATGAGGAGGGAACCACCTCATTAGAACGCTCGTGAATCTTGGCACGGGGGTGGGAAGTTCCATTCTTTATCCTCTTCTGGATGCCACGTTTCTGATTTGTCTCCCCTCCCCTGTCATTGCTCAGTTCAGGTTTAGCTCCTCCCAAACAGATCCGAAGTAGTGGCTTAGTCTGAGTAATACCTTGCTCTGTAGTAGGATTCCACTAAAATACACCGGCTAGGGAGGAAAAAATATGTAGGGAGATTAATGCCAGCGTTTGTCCAAGAAAATGTCTAAACCACAGAGGAAGAATTAATGCAGCAGTATTTCCATTAATATTGAGGTCAATGTGCCAGTTCCACCGTCTACTCAGCATTTGGTCTCCTTCTCTCCTAGGCTTTACTTGTCCCAGCAAACTCTTTCAGAGTGCCAAACCAAGGAGGGTTGCTGGTAATTTTCTCATCTGCTCCTGTTCAGAGGCTGAAGGCCTTTTTATGGAATTATCCCTTCCTTTATTCCTATTCCAGAGGTAGCTGAGAGTGTTGCTTTTGCAAATCTGAGATAAAGCCTGGGACAGAAGAGCACAGTGCTCCAAGTCCTGGTAGAGCTGTAAGGGAGGAACTGAATAATTGGTTAAAAAGTAATTTGCTAGCTTCAGAATCATCAAAGAATTCTGATTGCAGTGGTGAGGAGAGCAACCAAGTCCATCTGGCTTTCAGAAGAGTGGAAAGTCTCCTTTTATGCCAAAGCTAGTCCATAAATGTCTGGCTCAGATCCCAGCTTTGTTGGCTCATTATAAGCACTTTTATTTGACCTTTTTATTAATGTCAGTGTTGTTCCGAGCACACACATGTCTTAGATTCCCAAACAGCAAGAAAATTAAAAAAGATGGTTTCATAAAAATTAAATATACATCAGGTAACACTGTCCTAAAGTCCTTGTCTGAAACCAGTGAGAAGAGAGGTCGCTTTGTGTGTCAGCTGTGGATTTTTTGACTCTGGTGCCAAACAGAAAATGAATAGATAAAAAAAGGGTTGTAGCCTTTTTAAAGTATTATAAGACATGCCAGCATATGATGTAAATATAAAATCGTACTTTAGGATTATTTCTGCTTCTATTATAGCTTATTTAAACAGGAAGTTTTGTTGTTTCTGGTAGTGCTATATCTGTATTATGGTTTCTTACTTGACAATAACAAACCTATTGTGTTTCTTGGAAAATACTGTACGCAAGGTTGTATGTCATAAAAATAGGAAAATTAATTTAGTTTAAAAATTTAGACCTTGTAGGAAGGTTTTATGTTCATGAAGAGAAATTGAGCTATAAATGTGACTTTAGATGTATGTTAGATGAGCAGATAAACTCGGTTTATAATTTCTCGGCACTTGTGGGAGCCAAAATGAAGTTCATTACGTAGTGTTATCATGGTTTAATCCCAGCCAGCAGCCCAACCCCACACAGCCCCTCACTCCCTCCCCCATCGGCGAGATCAGGGAGAGAATTGGAAGGGTAAAAGCTGGAAAATCCATGGGTTGAGATTGAGACAGTTTAATTGGGAAAGCAAAGACCAGGCACACAAGCAAAGCAAAACAAGGAATGAATTCACTTTTCCCATGGGCAGGTGCTCAGCATCCCCAGGAGAGCAGGGATCCCCATCCCACGTAACAGTGACTTGGGAAGACAAACCCCATCATTCCAAATCTCCCTTATTCCTCCTTCTTCCCCCCCCACTTTATACCCTGAGCAGGATCTCACAGGGTCTGGGATATCCCTTTGGTCAGTTCTGGTCACCTGTCCTGGCTGTGTCCCCCTGCACCCCCAACCTCCTCCCCAGGAGCACGGAAAGCAGGAAAGGCCTTTGCTCTGTGTGAGCCCTGCTCAGCAACAGCAAAAACATCTCTGTATTATCAACCCTGTGCTCAGCACAACCCCTGAACTCAGCCCCACAGCAACCTCCAGGAAGAAAAATAACTCTACCCCAGCTGAAACCAGCACAGGGCTTCATGGATTAAAAGAACACTGTGACACATAAAACATTGTATTTGTTTAATTTTTCAGCCATAGGTCCAAGTTGAAAATATATGGGCAAACAAAAACTGGACCTCCGGCTTGGAAATTTTTTTTATTGCAGAATGGGGTGACTCAGGAATTTGTAGTGGATGGAGTTCAAGCCGTTTATCCAAATCTGGGCCAAGCTGGTAGTGATTGCAAGGCAGTGCTGGCTGCTGTGTGTGTTTGAGGGGCTGGCGGGAGCACAGGCCTGTGTGACAGGCCCGGGCAGCGGGATGGGAACATGGAACCATATATATTTAATGTAAAGTAACCTCACACAACCCGCTCCTGGCACTCTCAGCCCGAAAGCCAAACATAGAACGGGCACTGAGACAGAGCTAAACTTTCCGCCCCGTGTAGTAGTGGCTTGAAACACACTTTTCAGCAGGGCGGGTACTGAGAACGCCGCTTTATTGCCGCCGGCCGTGCTGTACCGACTCTGTGGAAAAATTGAAGAGTGGAGCTTCCAGCAGCGCCAGCCTGGTACTCCTTATAAACCCTTCCACATTCCACCATTGTGCTTGGATTCTGCTGGAAAATGTGAGTCATCCCTATGGGCTTGCACCTCCACCAAGGCTGACAGGGGTTCTCATCTGAGCACAGCTTTGCGATCCATTTCCCGGAGGTAGAGCTAAATGCTGCTCAGGATGAGATGGCACTGTTCAGAGGAGGGATTAAATCAACACTGGTTTGTTCAGTGCTTTTTAATTTATCTGCTAAATGCCCAGATAAAGGGGGTTGTCATGGACTAAGGGCTGGAGAGAGGCCAGCTGGAACGGGCCCAGGACAGTGACAAGAACTGGTCACAGACTGCAGGCCTGGCCAAGAAGCCCCTGGGGCAAGGACAAGGTTGGGTACAGAGACACTGCTGCATTAAGAGTGCAGAAATTTGGCAGAGACAAATCCCCTTGCTTTCCACCTCAGAAATCAGAGGGCTGAGTGCATCTAGGCTGAATTTTTGGTAATAAGCAATTTGGTTATGGGTCACATGCAATAAGGTCCCAGAAGCACCAATAGTGTGGGTTACACTCTAATTTAGGTCTCATCCATGCTCACAGTGTCACCAACACTGTGTTTTACCAAACCAACCCCATAAGTGTGATTGAATTCAGTAACTTTTATCAGCAGATTCACCAATAGTGCAGCAGGTTTAGATTTACTTAAAATTATTTTACAGTCATTGAAGCAACAGGGTTTAGATTCTCTTAGATCGCCATTGGTAATTGGACTAGATCTACAAAATCCGTGTGTAGCACTCTGTACAAGTGTTCCTGGGTACTCCAACAGGGTTGGAGGCACAAATCCTACCAAAGAGATGTTCCTGATTTGTGGAGGACAGAGGACCAAGCCTGTCAAGTTGTGTGCAAGACGGTCAAATTATCATCCTCTACCACTGAGGACTTAAAATTCCAATTTGTACTTTTGAGGGAAGTGGAAGTGAGACTGGAGTCAAACACCCTGCTACTGATGTCATGGAGGGGGGCAGCCATTTTATATATAATGAGAGATTTCAGAGTTACAAAGGGAGAGATTACAGAGGATGTGGGACTTGTGCAGGGATGTAACATGAGGCTTTAACATCTCTCCCACTAATACCTGGCTGAAGCAGCAGTAAGTGTCATCCAGCCTCCCCTTGATAACCTCTCACCCGTCTGCATGTCACCATGCCCACACATCTCATGGCATATCCCACAGAAATGCTTTCACCACGTCCCACATTGTATCTCATGGCTTTAGGTCTCATTCCTCCTGAGGGTCACCAACATCACCCAGACTCACAGGGAAGGGCTGCTTCTAAATTTGCTCTCAGCTCAGGAAACCAAAACCTGGAGGCAGTCAGGGTCCTATCAGAGCTGTGGGACTCTTAGTGAAACAAACAACTTGGAGCACTCAAACAAGTTTTTTTCTGGCCTTTTGTGTTTCGTGGATTTAAAGAGTTGCAGGCAGTGAGATCATCCTGAAAGGACTTTAAGTTTTTCAGATGTTCCCAGAAGGGAACTCTGCTCCACAAACAACACTGCTATACATGTCAGTTCAGGATGCAGAATGCACAAAAGCAGTTCTAACTCTTCATTTTGGTTTGGTCCTGGCCAGCATAACCCATAGCATTTTGTGGTAAACAGCAACCTATGATTTACACCTTCAGTAACACAATTCTTGGGACATTTAATGACGCAAATTCCCTTGGCCCAGAGGTTCTGGGATATATAATGCTCTGGTCAAAATCAGGATCCAAATGGGAAGAGCTTTGTTATGTAGTTCAGAACTCAGTGATCCAGATGGAGATAGTTAGGAAACATCATTGCTGAGACTTTGCTCTGCATAATATATGGAGCTCAATGGCAACTTTTCAGGCAGACTGGCATAGTTTTCCTCTTTTTTTTTTTTTTTTTTTTTTTTTGTAATTTAAGGGCCTCTGGCCCAACACAGAGGACACAGATTGGTCAATCATGCATGCAGCAAATTTTTTTTTTCTATTGACCATGACATCTAACTTCAAAATGGATTTTTTTTTCTTTTTATCAGAATTTTCTCCAAAGTTACCAAAGACCACTGCAAATTAAGACTGAAAGCCAGCTGACCTTATCATCAGACCCCAGCACCCTGCTCTTTCTTCTATGGCCCCCTTGAACTCCCCAAGTGCTTTCCTCTCCTTCCATAGATTTCAGACAGAAGATTGTTTTTTCCCTGAATGAATCTAAAAGAATAGTAAAATGTTTCATTTAAATGCATTACAGGGTTACTGATGTCTAACATACAGAGTTTCTTCTTTTTTCTAACATTTGCATTGGTTTTCATAAAAAAAAACACAGAGGAGACATTACATGACAAACAAGAAGTAATGAAAGAGTTACACAATATGGTAATGATAGTTAAGCCTCAAAGTACACAAAGTTTAATTTGGCTTGGATTAGCACCCCAAAGCTCTGCTCCCTATTAAAATCTGCATTTTAGACAAGAAATTGGATGATGTATCTTTCAAAAACAGTGTGTCTGGTTAGAATTACTGCCTGTCCTGGTTCTTGTCACACTGAAAATGTCACAGGATTAGTTTTCCTCATGGAGAATTCCTCCTTCCACCCCCAATATGATCTGTGTAGAATAACAGGACGCTGCCTGAGGTTACACAGCAGTGGCTGTGTGTGCACGAGACAGGCAAGTGTACAGACTGTGAACAAATGGGAATGGACAACTAAAAAGTAGATTAAATGCCATGAATTTGTGTCATTGCACACCCTGAAAGCATAGTCCATCTCATTTTTCAGGGCAAAGGTGAGGTAGTGGTCCAGGAGAGGTAAAACTGATCAAATCTCAAGTTTAGGAGTCCATATAAATGTTTTTAGAGAATGTTTAAGATGTAGATTTCATGTGTGTCACACACATCTCAATGTAATCAGAACAGTTTTTTGAGACTGAACGTAGAAAATAGCACCATTCCTCATGAGGCACCATAGAGAACACCAAGTTATTCAGTTGAAGAATCACAGATTATCCTAAAGTGGAAGGGACCTACAAGGAATCCAATTCCTGGCTCTGCACAGGACAGCACCAAAAATATGCACCCTTTGCCCTCTGATGAAAATGCCTGTCTCTGACCAGCCCAGACATCATACCCGTGGCGCATCTTGCCTCTTTCCACATTTCCCAAGTTCCTCTCCCACCTGAGGCAAAGATGGGAAAGGAAGATGTCTTGCTCCTTCTTTCACTCATCCCTGGCAAGGATTTATAGGGAAGCTGTGGTGTTGAGTAATGAAGACTAACAGATTTGTGACTTGGCTAAACAGATTTTTTGGGGCTGGAGGGGGACTTGTCTCCTTCTCCTGCACCTCTGTCGTGCCCATTCCTGCCTCAGTGGGTACTGAAGAGGAAATGAGGAGGTGATTCCTGCCAAAAACTCCCCACGTCTCTCCCTTGCCACTGTCCTGGCTGCTGAAACAGGAAATGCTAAACTAACCTCAAGGTCTGAGGCTGGAACAGGAAAAGTGGTTATTATCACTTAGTGGCCCAGGGCAGTAGGCCATGCTCTTCCCTGAGCTATAACCCCACTTCACCACAGCCAGAGTCCTCCTCACCATGAGGGAAAATACGGAAAATAGTCCTTGTGCATTGCCAGACAGCTGCATCACCTGGGACAGCTCACCCCTATTTCAAGTGAGACCAATAATCCTGAGCCTCATGCCGTTTTGGGACACAGCCACCTACTTCAACAGCTGGAGCTGGAATTTCCCTGGCAGGATAAATAGAATGCCAGAAGTCCCTGGCAGGACACTGAGAGGACGAGCCAAGGCAAGTGGAAGCTCAGCTGATCCATCCAAAAAGCTGCCATGAGTCTGTTGTGGTGCATAGGGGATTGGGATGAACCTCACTCCTGCCAGGGAATGATCCTTGAGATAACCAGTGGCCCTCATTGACTTCTTTACCAGTTAAATGTTTCCTTGATGTACCTGAGTACAATTTACAATCTGAAATCATATTTTTAACACCATAGAATTCATCGTGCAGCAGACATGGGTTGATCTTAGCCATAATCCACTTCTACCATTAAAACTCTAAAATTATGGTGAGGCTTCTGGACTTTCAGTAGTCTTCTAGTACTTTTTTTCTCACACACATAGTTTTGCTCAGGATTTAATCCCTGAGGATCTTTGCTCATCTCAGGTAACAGAATGAAAGCTACAAAGAGCTGTCAAATGTTCCCTGCTTTTGCTGCAATAATTCAGAGTCAAACACTGCATAACTTTCTAGAATGTCTAGAAACCTGCAATCATAACAGGACTTAGGCTCCCAAATTACATGAGGCTCTTATGGAGTTTCCATTTTATTTCTAATAATTGCATTGTGGTAATTTGTGTTGCTATGTGAATTCTTTGGCAGAAGGTGAACAATAGAGTAAATTTTTCTAGTCTCAGCTCATGGAAATGGCACAAGATTTCAACTCAGGACTCTCCAAATCTGAACACAGTTATAGTTAGCATTATTTGTGTGTTAATTTAGATCTACAGGTATCAAGCTGTACAGACTCTTAAGTGCATAAAAACCTGAAATTGCCTTCAATACCTTGTGGCATGCAAAGACTGAGAAAACAGGCCAAATTGGTTTTTATTCTTCAATAAACAGTAAGAAATGGAAGCTTCTCATGCATTAAAGGAAGGGGAAAATGTGGCACATATATGTAAAATTCAAGGGAAGAAAAAAAGAAGTAGCCAAAACTCAGATAAAACTCCTGTGAGGCTTCTTTCATGGTTTGGATTTTTTTAATATACTTTTGGGGTTTTTTTAAAATTAATTGTATGTCATATTATCAAGGTTATCCCTGAAAAGTGAGTCATACAATAACATCTGATTTGTCTTGGGAAGGTGCGGCCTTCCTGTTGGATCTGCGAACTTCCTACTGCTCGAACAAAAGGGAGTGGAGCATCCTGAGCCAAAAAGTGAGACAGGAAGGGTCTGCTGAGATAGGATGAAACCATAAATGGATGATGACCTAGACCTTTAAAGAAGCAGTGGCCTTGTTATATAGGCTTTTACAAAGAACTGTAAAGACTTTAGTAAATTTCATATCTGTTCACCATCTTTTTTTTCATAAGCATTCAATTTTAAAATGTTCTATGAACTTTATTCTTACTGTGTATGATAACCAGTGCCATATTTCCTAAATGCGCATCTGACCAAAATATTTCTCCTAGTGTTGGAATTCAGCTGTGAGTTTCTCCAAGGAGATAAAAATGCTTTATTTCATTCATATAATGAGCACTTCATGCATGATTTAAGGGTTGGGTGAAGTAACCAAAACTAATTTGTTTTACACAAAGTAAGCAGTCTTTTTTTTTTAAGTCTGCCTTTGTTTTTAGAGCTCTTCATAACCTGTTTTTCAAGCCTTTCTATTTTACAGCAGAAAAAGAAAACTATTCTATACTCTTTTGTTGGAGAAGGTTTCACTGCTGTAAAGCAAACAAAAAGCATCTCCAAACCATGACATCATTTTTTGCTGTATCTAAGAGTAATCAGTAAATAGTGTTCAGCCAATATTTGAAATAACACAGTCTGGCTGTCCTGTAGTAAAAATTGCAAATTTCGTAAGACATGAAAGTGTTCATTTCCCACCTTATCTGTGGACACACATTTTAGTCCAAGAGCTCCTTCCTTGCCAGGTAAACTTCAAACATGTCATTGCTTAGGGCCCTTTCTCCTTTCAGAAGAATGTGGATTGGGAAACATTGAGAGAGAAAGATTAGTCAAGCAGAATGTTCTGGGTTGATTAAATGAATCCTCTTTCCCAGAACAAATTAAGAATATGGAAGTGATAAGTCTCTCTTTCTGTATTTTCAGTGGTAACAGACGTGTTCTTACATAACCTTGGAACCACGTGCACAGATCCATGCCCTTACAAATTTACAGAGGGAACAACTTATAAAGTTGAAACCGTACCAAAAAGAGAAGTGAAGTGTTTAAGGCTGAATTTGTCCTTTTTGATGGCAAAATCCAGGCCTGTCCAGCTGTAGTCCACAGGCTGGGCCTAACCACTGATACTCAGTGAATCATAAACCCCTGTGGCTTCAGGAGGGCTGGGGGAGAGGCAGCCCTGCAGCTGTGTGTGGACTTGAACTGGGAGGTGGATTGGGCAGTGCCCCACAGCAAACACTGCTGCTGGATCCAAGTGGCCCAGCAGGACACAAATGCATGGTTTGGGTTTTAGTCACCCTTGGAGCTGGCCGGAGGCTGCTGAGGTAAGGGTAAGGTCAGGAAGGGAGGATAAGTCTTGGTAAACCTGGGAGGAAGGATAAAACTCAGTGCTCTAAAAAGGAAAGAGTTTGAAGATCAGGTTTTTTGCCTTTCACTCCTTTTCTTTGCTAATTGCTGCCACAGGACTTCCCTGCTAATTTCCTTTTACCTCATCTGTGGGCAGTGCAGCTCTGTCTGGCCAACGTGCCTTTGGGAGAGAAGGAAACAAGAAATTATGATGTTATCTTTATGGGCTGGTTGGATCCCAAAAGATCTCTTTCTCTGTTCCCCACTTCCTTTTTTTTGACAATGGGCTTTGTGAATAAAAGCAGGAGCCTTTGGTGGCCCAAACTCCTCTCCCCTGGGCACAGGAGCTGTGGCAGCCAGGGAAGGGACTCCATGAAACTACACAAAGCGTTCTAAGTCCTAGTTCTGATCTGCTGTGAAATATTTAACTGTTAAACCCTAAATAATGTTGTTATGACTCATTTATGCATCATAAGTTTTGTTTGTTACATTGTGGAGTGAGAGAAGTTCATATCATAGGGGCAATTAGAAATCCAGCTCTCCATCTTAACAGGAGTTGTGTTTGCCTAATTGTGCTTCAGGCCACTGAACAAATCCCTCTAAATATTTGTTAATTACTAAATTGTTCTGCTCTTTGAGACAGTAGAACTAGGGACACAACAAAAGCTCTCTTGTTGCTGTACAGAAATTTCTATGGTTCCTACAGCAGCTCCCTTCAAACTGATGGAGAAGGATGGAAAATGTTTACTAAGGAGCTCTACAATCCATTCCATGCAAATCCTTCTTTTTCATATGCCAGCACAAGAAATAACATTTTTATTCTAAACAAGGGAGGTCTGCAGGTGAGGAAATTAGTTTGGAAGTCATGGATGAACGTTTTGATTGTTTTTCCTTGGTTGTTGCAATGCTCAGCCTGGCACAGGAACTTGAACAGACAGTTGGATGCTGTTCCTGTTATTACCCTGAGCTGTGAAGTGAGAGATGGCTGAAGAGAAAGTTTATATCTCCCTTTGCTCCAGGATGACAGTGACCTCTGGCAGAAATGTGAGAGAGATGCAATAATCTCTTCATCAAGAAGTGCCAAAGTTCATTTGCTCGTGCCTGAGGGCCCGTCTTCAGTTTGGGTATCATCTGTCCCATAATTTACAAGCAGAAAACCAGACAGCCTCTGTCTTGAATAGATTATGATTTTAAGGAGATGGGACTAAGAGCAAGGAGAAGAAATATTATATGTGGGCACAACAATAGCAATTTTTTTTTGGTCTTTCCTGGGGAGAGGGGGAATGAAGAAGTTGAGGGATGTGTGGGAGGGGATAGAGCAAGTCATCAGCCAGCATGAGGGAGATAACATCTAACAAAACCTGTACAAAATGCTGATGAAAACATTCTCCACATGTCTCTGCTTTGGCTGCTCCAACTTGAACCCCTGTCTGGCTCCACTGCAAAATTACTGAACACTGTTCTTTGAAGAGTAAGAAGGAAAATCTGAATTTTAAAATATTTCTTCCAGATAAGTCTTTTTCAAACTCCATTTCAAAACTCTGAGGGCAGCTAGGGCCCAAGGCTCCAACAGATCTCATCAACTCCTGATGTAAAAGCCCTAGAAATGGTGATCATAGCTGACTTCCCTGACATCAGCTCTGTTACATCACGAGAGGGGGAAACACAACATATGGAGGCAGATCTCAGACTGGTCTTTGATGGTCACTTGGCTTTTTGAGGTGTGATCGTTTATTGAGGTACAAATCTTCTCCTTCCTTGAGCTAAACTTTTAGTTCAAGCAATGCAGCTCCCAGACTGCATGTTTAAAGCTGCTGAAGTCAGCTTGTGATCATGTAGATAGGAAAAAAAAAGAAAAACATCATTTTATGAAGTCAGTGAAAAAATATTAATGATTTCACATGCAGAGTTTGCAAGATTGAGGAGTGTGGGGAGGCAGAAATCTTTGGCAAACCCTTAATGCTCAGGTGGTTTGCTGCTACACTATCACTATTTCTAGGTATGTCAGCGAAATATGATTGAGAATCACTGCAACACTTCTGCTAGAATCAGAGCCTGTTAGGAGTTTGAAAATAGAGGAAAAGAATTCTGAACTGCCTAGCTCTTGATAAACACAGATCCTGTCTCATTTTTTAGTTAAAAATCTACCAGTTACACTAGAATTTTATGGATTTTTTTTTTTTAAATTGAGCTGCTTCATTAGCTGTGACCCCATTTGTGAACTTCGTTGTCACAAAAATCCAACTTGTGTAAATACAGGTTGTCGTTTTTCTGTGATGGCAGCACATGATAACAGGTCATTCTGTTTAGACATCTTGCAGTATCTGCACGTCTTCAGTAAGTTCATTTCTCTTTGGATTGACTATCCCATCTTCCCCTGCTCCCTTTCCTGTAGGTAAAACAGAGTTAGTGTTTATCATTGGCAGATTGTTAATGAAGGATGGTCTGGAGGCTGTGGTGGAGGCTGGGGTTGCCAGGGTGTTACAGGTGGAGACCAGAGCCCGCCCACCCCTGAGGGTACTATTAAATACCTGAAGCCCTGAAGATGAAAATGTAGGATTTTAATGCTGTGGAGTCTCCACACAGGTTTGGTGCCAGAAAAGCAGTGACAAAGAATTTAGAAAAGCAGCTAAATAGCAACTATAAGAATTTGTTGTGTTTGCATTGGCTGTGTGTTCTTCTTCAAATCAGAAGGCTGTATAGGAGCACTGGAAAAAAGCAGGTTTCCCTTCTCCTCCCCCTGCTTGCTGAGGTTCAGCATCAGGCTTTCTCTCCCCACCTAAAGCACCATGTGGTAAAGAGCTTTCTTCAGAGACACTGCCCTTTTCTTCTTGTGGAAAAAAGGAGCTCCTGTTTTATGGTGGCCTGGAGGCTGCAGAACCGCCTGCTGCCAGGGCTGCTCCTCTAATGCTTTCAGCAATCAGCCTGGCTCCAGGGAGAGGCACGGTGGCCGAGCCCTGCTTCCCCTCTGTTTACTCTGCAACCAGGAGCAGCTCCTCTCCCCCTCTCCTCACAAACCTGAGCACAGCACCAGCACAAAAACCACTGGAAAGAACCATCCTGAGCACAGCACCAGCACAAAAATCACTGGAAAGAACCACCTGCCCTGGCTCAGCTTCTCTCTTGAAGAAGGAGCCTTTGCTTCACTTTTCCTTTCAGCTGCTGGGAAAATATCAAAAGTGGATGAGTCACATGGCAGATCAGATCTGAGTAAGAGCATTTTTCACTTGGTGTTCGAGACTGTACGAGCAAGTTTAGTGCTGACCCCAATGCTTAATCAAAAAGAGGTTTTAATATTTCAGCAGATTTTGGAGCATTAGTTGCTGACATGAAGACAATCATCACAGAATATCACAGAAACTGTTAGTAAAACCTTTTTAAAATTTGTTTTCTATATCAAAACCAAACAAACAAAATTAAAAACACCACAAGAGAGACTGGGTTTCTTGGCTATTTCAGTTCTTATTTTAAGATTTTTACCTTTTTTTTGTGCCATCAGGCACTAATGAACTTTAATTTATAAAAAATATTTTTAAAATCTTTGACAAGATGAGACTTGCAGGCCATTTTAGGAAGTGAGTTCCAGGTAGGCCTTAAGGAGTTGCTGATTAGCTTTTATCAGCAACAGTTACTCATGCCTCAGCCGCATCTCGTTGCACCGAGCTGCTGCTCAATCTGTCACGTTCACTTTTATACCAGATCCTGGTGAAAGATTGTTCCACATTCGTGCCAAATGTTCAAACAAAAGGGAGTGAACACTGATGCCCTGACTCTGTTTTGCTCCTCTGTAACCAGAAGCTGATACTCAAATCAGGAGTTTCTTAATTATTTTGCATATTCATATTTTATCTCTTTGCAAAAGAGGTAAAATTGTGGGAAGTCATGGCTTTTTTACCTAAGGATCCTGGCCTCTGAACTTGAAATGAGTTATTTAACAGTTAGAATGAGATACTGACATGTAACAGTCATAAAGGTGGCATTTGCAAACAGATTGTAAAATTCACTTTCAATTTCCATCCAAAGATACTTATGAACAGATTGAGAAATCTCCTCCAGCTACCTAAACCCAAAAATCAAACCAGGCAGCTGTTTCTGAAATGTATAGCACATTCTGTCCTGACAATTTTCTTCTGTGAGTGGACTGAGAGCTATTCTGTTTCTGTCACTTGTTGAGCTGGGAAGTGCCATGCTGGCAGACCTGAACTGCTCCACTGTGAGGAGTGAGAAACGTTTTTAAGTAGCTGCATGTGTTATTTTTCGTATACACTGGAGGCCTTTTCATTTTCCAGGCCTCCCCCAAATTAAAACCCATTCAATTCCCTTTTCAAGCTTCCATGTAGTACTTGAAGACTAATTATTGAGCAGGCTCCATTTATTCAGGTTGGGCTTTTAGCTGTTTTCCAGTTTCAGGAGCACATCTCTCACATGCAAGAAAATACCCTGAGGAGGCAACAAGGAGAGATCTAGCTGTAAAATCTATGACAAATATGAAAGGTATCGACAACTTCAATCCTAATCTTTCTATCTGTAGCACAAAACCCTGACACAAAGAATCATGCTGAATAAAGGATTTTAGCACAATATTTTGGCTAGTTATAAAAATGTGATAAATCTTCTCCATCCTTTTCTTGTCGTCATCTTGCAGTCTGGAACACCAGCACAGTGTAAATCCCCAAGGATACAGTCAGTCCTTGAAGTTATTACCTGGGTGTGTTAAATTCTGGTGTCCATACAAAGATGTCCCTGATTCACTGATAAGAGCCATGATCAAAAACTAAACTTCCCATTTTTACTTCCCATGTTTTCATTTTGATCCTCGTCTCTCCATCTCTTCTCAATGTCAATATGAAAAAAGGTAAGGCAAACATCAGACCTCGTACAGAGCAGGTGCCTTTCAGAAGCTCTAAATCTGCAGATGCTTTTCTCATGAATATTAGGAAGTGAAGGGGTTCATATTTTGAACTGAACTTTTTTCAATACATTTTTTTTTCCTGAAACTGTCCCAAAACAAATTAGTTGGTTTTCAGCTATCTATTATGTTTATGGTCTATTCAATGAAGACAGAGAGCAGAAACCATTTTTATCTCCTCTCCTCCTCCTCCCCTCTAAAAGGGAGGATTAAGTTGTTAGGTTTCTTTATAAATACAAGGACTTTTCTTCTCCAGTGTTTCTCGTTTGGGCACTTATAATTGAGATGTGATTGAGTTTATTTCCCTGCTTTGTTCTGTACCAGATTCTGTTTCTCTCAGCTGTCCTGATACCTCTGTGCATTAGTGTTTGTGCCCCTGTTATGTGATGAATTCTGGACACTGCCTTGTTTAATACCATGTTAACCTGGAGGAACAGACCGGCATTTATGGCCTTGGGTTAATCCCTCTGCTTTTCACCTTCCTTTTTGGATAGCATTCATTGCGTCATGTGGAATACATGCCTGATTCCTTGGTAGTTAGGTTAACAACAGTGGGATCCTGCTTGGAGACAGGGCAGGGGATATAATGTCCTTGCAGCTACGGCTGTTTGGCTCTGGTAATTGTGTGTACACTTTCTGCCTGCTGTTTTGATCCCGCTGTTGCTATTGTTTGTTGGAGACCCATGCTGCCTCTGTGCCCAGCCTAAATTCCATTGTACCCACCCCACGGGCCTTTTGTGCAATGCCAAGCCAGCAAAAATCCTGGCATCCAGCTCCTTTGTTGCCCGAGGGAGGTATGTGGGAAAGGCAGCTCAGCGCTCACTGGGGCAGGGACTTGGCACACGCTGCCCAGCAGTTTCCACTACACGTCCCTTGAGCTGAGACAGTTTTGCTTCAGGTGCTCCTACATTCATTTTCTGTGTTTGCCATCGAGTTCTGTTTGCCAGAACAGCAGAGGAATGCAGCTGCTGGGATTTCGTACCCTGGTTTTCACACTTCCAGCAGCATGTCCTACTAATGTGTTATTTGTATTACAGGAGTCCCCACAGGCCTTGCTCCACATCTGAATCCCATTGTTCTGGCGGTGTAAAAACAGAGTCAGAAACAGTCCTCAGCACAGAGAAACTTACAGCATTTTACTGTGGCTAAAGGAGAATCTAGGAGGATCTCAGAGTCCAAGTCTGAGAAAGTGTAAGACTTCTCAGTTTTGAAGCACCACCGTAGTCCTGAAATGACAGGCACCAGGCAGAGGTCACAAAGGGTTATCTAAAATAAACAGAAAGCACCCTGTGCTGAACCCAGTGCTCCTTCACAGGCTCAGAAATACCCTGAATGAACAAGCAGGAGAAAGCCAGACTAGTCCAGTAGGATGAGAGGAGAGGTGGGGTTGATTTTTCTGAAACAGACTGGGGGAAGCCCCCAAAAGAAGCAGAGATGGCAGCTGGAAAAGGGCGGCAGCTCCTGGCACACGCAGGGACCGTAGATTTCCAATGTCTGTGCTGGGAATGTTTTGTGTTACTCTGCTCTCGACTATTAATATCAATGACAGTTTTCTGTGTTGTGTGATGGTTTCTCTTCCTGACTCACACAAAAGTAGACAGGCCACACAGGATGTATTCAGTTGGGGATTTGACTATTCTGTAGCCTTCTTTCTCTTTCTTCTCTGTTCTCTCCCAGTTTTTATCAATGGCTTTAGCAGGCCATTAAAGGGTGATGATGTTTTTTCTAGAGAACAGGTATTAAATAACCAAAGGCTTCCTAAGTGCAGGATTGGGTCCTTCAGACACCAGCTGCTGTGCTGGTAGTCTGGGTCCCTGGTTTTCCTGACCCATGCCTCTGTTAGCAAATCTCTCTGGGGCTCCAGGACTTTCTTTTTTACACTTAGGATGTTGTCGCGCTGTTGTCAAACATAGAAAGAAAACTCTGTTTCCCCACTTTGATTTAGGGAGATAAACAGTGGGACACAGCCCTATTCAGAGTCCATTTTCTTTCCTGTCTATGGATTTTAAGAGCCTTGGTCTGGCCAGTGTGAAACCAAGCCTGTCACATAGCTGTAAGGCAAAGATGTGCTCCTTGACTTCGAAAAAATACTCGTTTTGCTTTTCTGTAATGTTATTTTTTGTATAAGTTTCTCTCCAGTCAATATTTACTGCTGGGCTATGTTGTCCATTAAATCCTTATTGGGGGGGGGCTGGAGCCTGGAGCCTGCTGACAAGATCCTCATCTCAGGAACATTCTGTTGGCACCAGGGATGCTCCAGCACTGCCAGAACGAAATGCAAGGCGACTCTATCGGAGACAGGTCACACACTGTGTTTGGATTCGATTCCCTCCATCTGTTTGCCATAACTATCCCCTTCTGCTCCAGGAAAAAGCTTTTTCTGGAGCATGTCATCCTGCTGTACTCTCCCAGCCGAGTGCTTGGATCACCCCGAGCTGCTCCTTGGTCGGCAGCAGCAGTTGCTAAGGCTCAGTGATGAGCTCACCGCTGCGGAAAGGGGAGGAACAGGTTCCAAAACAAAGCACAGCAGTGAAGACGTGTAAAATGTTCACATGCAGCTGCCTGTGTTCAGGCTTGCGCACGGGGAGCTTTGAGGTGTTCTTTTTCTCTCCTTTTTGGTTTGTTTGGTTCTGGTTTGGTTTTTTTTTAAATTGTTCTTTAGCTGAAAAGTCTTAATGATAGGAAAAGGAGTATTGCAGGACATCCTCATCCTTTGATGTCAATGGCCTATTTGAGCCCCATTCTGTTGGATATTTTATTTGTTTGTTTGTTCTTAACCTCCCCAAGGAAGAGATGCTATTTCATGTTTTATGCTTCCATGTGAAGTTACTGACATAACCAGGTTTTTTCAGGTACCCTCATGTACTTAGACTTGCAAGACCAGCAAAAAGATAAAATTGCTGACGGTGCAGAGGCTGATTACAGAGTTTGTCAGACCTGCCCACCACAATGAGGATTTAGATGTAGGCTGGAGTAGAACCAAAGGCATTTGGTTAAACAAAGTATTTAAGAGATGTTTGCAATTAGAGCCTTATCTGCAATGAAGGCTCAGCTAGATACAAGGTGGGTTTCTTTGCTGGGGCTTTTTCATCTGTTTTACCATTATATAAATTGCCTCAGTTCAATGAAAATCAAACAGTTCAATAAAATCTGTCATGGAGAATTATATGGAAGCCCGGTTTTGTGCTGCAAGATGCACTTGAGGAGAGATGACACTGGAATGGTACTATTGAGGAAGAAGTCTAGAAAAAACATAGAAAATTACTTGTGTTGATCCTGATCTCCTCTGTGTGATTTTGTCCTGATTTCAGATGAGTCCCCTCTAAGTAGTTAAGGTCTGTCTGTGATCCAGGTCCCATAGCCTGCTTGAAGATTTAAAACGCTCTGCAGGGCAGTGACTAAGTCAGTATAGAGCTTAGGGACTATCCAGTCCCTAAACTCTATGAAAACCTGCTCCCTGGTAGAATCCAGGGCAACAGTCACAGGGACTGTTTATTTTTGTTTTATTCTAAGGCATAGTAATTGTTTGGCTTCCTGTTGCAAGACACCTGCATGCATTGTGCTGCCCTACAGATCCAAGGCTGGGCTCTAAAGAGGCTGTTCCTGCCTGCTTATGTTTCCAGCTCCCTGGGCATGTGTCTGTGTTGTTATATCTTTCTCCCTATTGATTGTTTTTCCACTAATTTCGCTGCTTTTGTTTTTCCAGAGCTGAATCACCAAAGTTTACATAGTCTAGAAAAATAGATTTCTAAGGCAGACCTTCCTTCCTAATAGTTTGCTGCCTTGTGGTGCTTTTTTTTTTCTCTCCCCACATTTGGCAATGCCTCAAAACCCATGTGCCAAGCATTGTATAAATAGGAGCAGTCATGGTGGTGCCCTGAGCAACTCACAGTTTAATTAAAGGCAGGAATACAAGAACTAAGTGTAAAACAATAGGAAAGAGGCTGAGGGCAACAGTAAATACATCGTGGATTTAAAATAGGCTCGATGTGCACAGGTGGTGCAAAGCTCCAGATCAGAAGTCCAATGGCTTTGGCACAAGCATTCCATGGAATCAAGTGACCCCTCAGCATTTCCTCTGCCTTTCCTCCTTCCCTTTGCCACTCGTGGAGAAGCTGCTCTGCTGTTTGCTCTGCCCTGGTGCAGATAAGTGGACGTAAAGGAATTATAGCAGCTGCAGCCAGGAGGGCATTTCCTGAGGAATTGGCCCTGCTTTAAGCCTGTTTTTTTTGAGCTAAGAGTATTTTCAGCTCCTGCGTTCCCTGCTGCGCAGCTCAAGCTCACCTACTGTGCCTCATAGGAAGAATCACAACCAAAATCTGCAGGGTTTCCTTTTTTCTTGCAGTTGTGTGGGCAGAGCTGGAGATGTCCTGGCGTGGCCTCTCCTCACAGCCACACTGCAATGGCTTAGCACTCTTCTGACAAGTTAAGGCTGCTGTCCTTGGAGTGCTACAGGGACATTCAACATTTCCCAGCACAACTCATCTGCTGAGGTCCCATTATCTGTCCTATTCCAGCCACATCGAGTTATAAACACCAGGGTTCACAATTTCAGCAAGGGATCCGTGTTTGCACGGGCAGTACAGGGGCCTGAGGGGGAAAAAGAGGGGAAGACAAGACCAAAGAAATACTGGTCCCCCCGAGCCTCCTTTTCTCCAGGCTGAGGCCCTTTCCCAGCTCCCTCAGCCACTCCTGGGGCTCCAGCCCCTTCCCAGCTCCGTTCCCTGCCCTGGACACACTCCAGTCCCGCAATGTCCTTCTTGTCATCAGGGGCCAAAAACTGACCCCAGGAATTAAGGGGTGACCTCAGCAGTGCCCAGCACAGCGGACAGTCACAGCTCTGCTCCTGCTGCCACACCATTGCTGCCACAGCCCAGGTGCCCTTGGCCTTCTTGCCCACCTGGCCACACCTGGGCTCATATTCAGACACTATTCCCAATACTGGGGAAAAAAATAAATTAAAAAAATCACTTACTCTAGTCTCTTCAGAATGGATCTTTCAAGCTTCACTCTTAGTTTTGACACCTGACAGATTTGCTGCCTCAACATCAGTAACCTAAAGAAAGCAAGAGTAACAATCTTCTACTCAAAATACAAAATCTTGCAGGGTATCTTTTTTCACCTAAATGAAACACCACACTATTTAGATACTTTGAAAAATTCCGTGTTAAAAATATGGTATTATTGCAGTGCCTTCTCAGATCTTGAGTCGTAGTTTCAGCTGAAACAGAGTTCATTTTCTTCCTGGTAGCTGACACAGTGCTTTGCTTTGGATTTGATATGAGAATAATGCTGATAACACACTTGTGGTTTAGTTATTGCTAAATAGTTCTCACCCTAAACAGCAAAGTGAATGATCCAGATGGAAATTCTACTGTGCTTATCTGACATGTGGAGAACAAATGATGACATAATCCAAAATACACAAGAAACTTGCAGTAAAATAAATCCAGAGCCAGCCAAAGTCTGTTCTCTGTGAAGCAGCCACTGTGCTGTAGGCAGTTGATTTCCATTAGGATACATTTGGGATATTTGAAAGAAGATTAGAATAAGAATTAGAATTAGAATTAGAATTTGAATTAATTAGAATTATAATTAATTGTGCTTTGCATTGGGTGCTATCACAGACTCATAAGTGCTTTGAGTTGTAAGGGAGATTTTATAGCCCTGTTCCACAGGTGTAAATTGTTAAACTGTTGAAAAGTTGAACCATTTAAACATTTGAAGTAGAGCAAAAAAAGACAATACCCTACCGCCCCTGAGACATTTCTCCACATTATTACAGTGGAGATTTTTTGCTGTAGTTATCTTAGTCAAAGATCTGATTTGGTTTTGAAAGTTATAGTGAAATTGGTATTCATCTTTGTGTTCATAAATCCATTTCCTTGAAGTAGTAACGCATGGTATTTGATGATGTTTTGAGCACTGAAGAGCTGAATTATTTTGGTTTTTTCATCAGGGAGGACAAAGAAAAGCCATCTCTGTATGACAAATTAACTGCCTAATCTTTGTTGGCTCAACTAGATTTTAGGGTATTATTTATGTTTTATTCCATGTGGATTTTTTTATTTCTTCTTTTCTTTCCATCTGCAGAAACACTGGTGTACAACACTGACATCTGGATTAAAAAAATAAAAGCTTTGAAGGCCAACAAATTGGCTCATAAATCTTTACTTCCACTCTTAATATGATTAATATTTTCATTTGCAAAGCTAAAGAAATAAGGGTCACTCATAGAACAGAATAAATTCCTGAAAGGACATAGGAATATCAAAAATGGAAAAAAAAAAGTTTATACTGAGAGAATCTAAAAGAGTAGATGTCAGTGAAATGTTTACAAGAAATAAATTACAATCTGGCTCAATAATTAATTTCATTTTTTCTGGTCATGAAAAGATGGATGAAGAGAGAGGACAATCCAAGTGACAATACTTGTTCAAAGCAATCAAGAAGTAGATCAATTACTCAGTGTTGTAAACAATTAAATGGAGCTGTGTTCATCCTCTGTTTGATGTGGATTTTTCTGGTTGGAGATTGGAGAAAAACCAAATTCCTGGATTAGGACAGGGAGTTTTCTTATACTATTATTTTACAGGTTTCTCAGAAATAAAAAAAAAAAAAAGACAATGCAATAAATAATTTCTTTTCAAGTTCGAAAGGTCTTGAAATAGGAACAGGTTCATAATACACTTGTACAACTCAGAGCAAATTGTAATTACACAGATATGCAAATCAGAATTAAGAACTATAATTACAAAGTCACACCTACTTGTCTCAGATTTTACTAATGATTTAGAATGAATAGATTACATTTGATATAATGAAATGAGTAATAACCTAGATAATGTTTCAGGATTTACTGGAATTTCTGTAATACATCCAGAGAAAGTTGTTGTTACTATTATTATTATTATTATTGTTATTTAATATTGATGCCTACTTATACAAGTATGTTTATTATCTAGAACCACTTGCGTAGAAATTTTATTTTCTAGTATCTAGAAATAAAGGGTTTGATGTCTGATATAAAATGCACTAAACCCAAGAAACTCTCTGTGATTAATTCCTGATTAACTTTTCGGTTAAAATCTCAATAACTGGGGGAGAAAACAAAGCATTAAAATAAATTACAGAATCCTAGAATACCAGGTTGGAAGGGATCTCAAGGATCTTCTGGTCCAACCTTTTTGGCAACAGCACAGCATGGACAAGACAGCCCAGCAACCTGCCCTGCTGAATCCCAGATTTGCCCAGTGGTGGAGAATCCAGCACTCCCCTGGGGAGGTTATTCTGGGGCCTCATTGTTATTGTGCAAAATTATCCCCTGGTGACCAACTGGAACCTCCCCAGGAGTAACTTGTGCACATTACTCCTAATCTTTTCCAAGGGACATCTAAAAATGGAGGCTCCACCTTCTTTGCAGCCACCCTTTAAATGCTGGAATGTGGGGATAAGGCTCTTGCAGCCCATCCGGGTCTCCCTGCAGGGTGGTTCTTCCTGCTGGAGTACTCCTTTCCCCACTCAGTTTGGTGATTTCACTGGAGGAAAAACAAACAGCTGTGAGGAGAATCTCTTCATCAATGTACAGAATGGGCTGACCGTAATTTAAAAAAAAATATATTCAAATTTCAAACTGCTTGTAAACTTGTTTATTTGTTTTCCAGAGCAGAGAACAGTTGGAACTCAATAAAAGGCATGCCAACTGGCCTTAAAAACATCTCACATGGAGAAATTACTTTCTCTGTTCTCTTGGCTTTCTCTCTCTGAATGTAACCAACTGTCCTCTACTCAGCTTTTTCCTTGTCTCCTCTTACTTCCGAGGTTTATTACAGAGATAAAGCAGAGGTCCAGACACCAAAAATCTGACTTTTGTTCCCAGATCAACCACAGCCTTTTATGTGACCTCGGACCACTCATTTATCTCAGCTTCAAAGGCAAAAGGGAGGATAAAATTAATCACTGTGGTGCCCTTGGATGCTGTAATGGAAGGGTCACTCTCTGCTACCAACTACATTTTTTAGGGGGGGAAACCAGACTAGGAGGATGCTGACATAAATTAAAAATGTAGTATTCCCTCCTTTGTGCGGCCCCTGCCATCTGTAGAGTTGCCGCCCCAAGCACAGCAAAAAAAAAAAGTTGATTTATAAAACCTTTTCCATTAAAGATGTTACCAGATTTTAGTGACCTTGAAGGATGACCTCTTCCTGGAAATCCTGATGGCAGAAGCTCTTAGATATTGTAGAAAACTAAAATTTTCCATGAAACTGTGCCTGAGTTCCATCTGTTTGTTCTGTGTTTGTTTTTACCTGGCTGTGTCCCTGTGCAAGCTCCAGCTATGAGGGTGGAAAAGGAGTCTCAGAATCTCACCTCGATTTTTCACTGGCTGCTATTCCTCAAACACAGAAAAATTGTACCTTTATTTCAACCCTACTTGTAAAAGCAAGATATTCTTATGCAAGGCATTTGTGGAGCTCTTTCTCAATAACACAGCTTTTGAGTGAAAAATAAAAGCATAGAGGTGTGTTTTTAAGGTATCTTGAAGACAATCTTGAATTAAACACAGACCTGTTCTGAAAAGAGAAGGTTCCAAGGTGATTTTTGGCTATGCTGGGTAATGATGATAATAGAATTTCTTTTATACAATTTTTCAGCTGAGAAGAAAATGAATACTTTTTTTCTGTTGGGTACCATCTTGACTTACCTAAATACCTCTTAAAGGAGACACAGTTCAATGCTCTCAGCGTTAAAAATTGCTGAGTTTCTGTGGTCTGCATTTTGCAAGAAGGGCTTGCTCAATCAAGGACCCCATGACCTCAAAATCAGTAAAGCGATTTTGGAGTCTTATGAAATCTGAAGCATTTTGTGGTTTATTCTGAGCAGAATGGGAGGCAGAAATGTGTTTTGTGGTGTGCCACAAGTGAAGTGTCGTGGAGGGAGAGGGGAGCCAAAATTGAGCCTGTAGTTACTGATCTCTGGGATGTGTTCTGAGACATGTGAAAGGAGCCCTTTGAGACCTCTTAACTGAATTCATATAATTGTCTTCACAGAATCATCACAGAATGGGCTGGGAGGGAAGGGACCTTACAGATCAGGTGGTTGCAATCCCTGCCATGGGCAGGGACACCTTCCTCTATTCCCGGTTGCTCCAAGCCCCGTCCAAGCTGGCCTTGGACACTTCCAGGGATCCAGGGACAGCCACAGCTTCTCTGGGCACCCTGTTCCAGGGCCTCCCCACCCTCACAGGGAAGACCTTCCTCCTAATTCCCAATCTAAACCGCCTCTCTGTCAGTTTGAAGCCCTTTCCCCTTGTCCTGTCACTCCATGCTCCTGCAAACCGTCTCTCTCCATCTTTCCTGTAGTCTGCCTTTTTCTTTATAATAAGTCTTGTTGTCCATTCACATGGATGTTTGTCCACTGACTTTGATTATCAGGATATCTTTTGGGAGTGCAAACCCACCACCCATCTCTGTGCTGTACCCAGCTGAGGAACTCTGCCTTCACAGAGGTGACACCCAGTTTTCCTGTCCTTTCCTGAATCCCTGGAATGAAAGGGAGAAGTAAGGAGGGAGCTGTCACTGCAGCCACATTAAAGGGTGGGATGAAGTGACTACACTGTCAGTTGTCACTGGAGAAGTCACTTGCAGACAGAAAATGATACTTTGCTGATCACTGAGAGGAATATTCGAGCTCAGAGAGCAGAACTCACTGTGCCAGGGCTAACAGGGCTATTTCGTGCTCCCCTGCCTCTACATTGATTCTGCTGACTCAAAAACTGCTGAAATTTTCCATTGAAAAGGGATGACTGATTTTTTAATACTCTGATGAAATTGTGTGAAAGTATACCAAGACTACTTGATTGATTAGATGGCTTATTTCCTGAGGCTTTGCATTTTGGTGAAGATCTCAGTCCATGTCCAAAGAGAGATCAGTTGTTTCCTGATCCTTGCTGCTCATTTCTCTCACCTGTCGTTGTTGCTACCAGCAGAAAACCTTTTGCTTTTACCTTATTGAGACTTCTTTTTTTCCCCAAATCAGATATTTCAGGCATTTTCTGTGAACGTAATTATAGTGCTCTTTGGTGAGTATGAGGAGCACTTGTAAGGTCCTAAAATTCATATATTATGGCAGGATTTACAAAGCCATCTCTTGACAGTAATTTTGTTGCTGATTCCTAGATTTTTGATGTATGAAAGGACTTGCTATGAACATTTTTTCTTAGATTAATGGGTGTAAAATTATCTTGATAAATACTGACTGGACTGGTGTGTGCATTGATCAAAGGTGTAAAATGCTGCCCCAACTCTGTTGTTGGAGCTTTTGCACACTCTTTTCTTTAAACCATTTTTTTTCCACATTACTTAAAACTCCTGTCTCTGATATCCATCTGATGCTTGCATGCATGGAGAGTCTGAAGTGTTTCTTTGAATCCCTTACATGACCCCACATTTCTAAAAGTCTATTTATGCAGCTCCTTCAGTGCTCTGTGGGGCCATCACGCTGACTTTTCAAGCCATGAAAATGGTCCAAAATAAGATTTAAAGCAATGCAGTTTTCTTTTAATAGCCTAGCAGGGAATGTGTTAACTCCAGACTGTGCAACAGCCCCAGTAACCCCATGCTCTGTATTTATAGGCATCAGCTTTAATGGCCCGTTGTGAGAGATGAGAGATATTAAAATCTTACAGTCAATGCCCAGTCATTTACAGTCAACAGAGGGCTAAGAGTGAAAGGTCAGGCCTGGGAGAGTTGGAAAATCTGCTAAGCAAACTCTGGAGCCGGGAATGGGCTGCTCCAGGGACTGGAGGCCACGTCTGATTTTTCGGCTGCTGTTGTTGTTCCTGGGCCGGGGCATGTTTATGCAGAGCCCAAGGCATTCAGAGTGAAATATTCCCCTTTCTTCATGTCTAAATAAATGTGCACATGATCCACTAGTGGGTTTCTTTAGTTGAATACATTTACCTGGTATGTTTACTAGGGAAAGAGACTCATTTTGTTTGATCACCCCTTCCCAGGCAGGCTGTTAAATGTCAGAGAGTGATTTCCAAACTGGTTACTTCCCAATGTGCTGAAGGTCCCGGTACTCCAAAATACATTTTAGCCTCTGGGTACTTCCATTGCCAAGCACGTGCTGCTGCCCTCGGGGATCAGCTCAGGTGCTCGATCTGGAAACTGGAGCATATCAAAACAAGGATCCAGAAAGAGCCCAGTCAGCAGGGCCAGCAGCAGAATCACTGACAAGTGAATATTTATGCTGCCCAGAAGTGTCCATTTTATTATTTAGTTCCCTGAATAAGGCTGTGTCTCTAAACCCAATCTGTTTGTTTAATCATTGGGAGTCCAGGAGAAGATTGAAGCATGAAGGAGACCCCAGATCCCCTTTCCCAGCACCCTGATGTAAAGACGAAGGTGATGGAGGTAAATTCAGGTTGCTTTAAGCCACTCTTCCCTACTTTGCCGTGGGATCTCACTCAGTCTCAACCATCTACCAGTGTGTCTCCAGAGTGGGGCCTCCCATGACATAATTGACGCTTTCTGTGTTTCTCTGCCCCTCTTTCTCATTCGCCTTTGGAGGCTGAAAATGTGGGAACAGCACAACCTTCTCTGGTTACACGGCTGATAGTGATTCCTGTGAGAGCTGGGGAACACTGCTGAGACATCCCTTTCCATGTGTTTTATCTCTTTCAGAGAGGCCAGGGAGCTGATTACATCCTTTTAAAATCTGTTTACTCTCATGGGATGGCTCATAGAAACACTGGAATAACTGGCAATAGAGCAGGAGGCCTTTGGAGTAACCACTGATTGAATTTTTGGTCGTGCCTTCAAAGCTACTGCCTCTGTTTTAGAGTCTTCTTTGTGAATGAGGGACAGAAATGTTCTTTAACTGTATTCACATATTTAGATGCTGGGTGCTGTGGTGATGGGGATATGTTTGCCCCTCTACATTCATGCACAAGCTGGTTCCTGCTTTTTTGTGGAGTAGCAAGGCATTTGTAGCACCAGGCTTGTGCTGGTTTTGAAAGTCAGAGTGCTGAAGCCCCAGCCACTGCCTTACATAAACCCTGTGCCTGTGCAGTGGACTGCTGCCACTGTCCTCTTTGGAGCAGCAAGATTTCTTTTCTGACCTACTTTTCTGGTCAGTGCCTTGAGCCAGGCTCTGAGGAGCATTATTAGAACATTTTATATGCTTCCCGTGCCACAAAGCTGCCCTGACACCACCCTAAGCAGCCAAGGAACGATCCTGTCAGGCCAGAGGGATCCACAAGCTACTAAACAGGTCCCTTGTCTTCTCTTCCTGCTGCAGGCAGCCCAGGAGATGGATTTAGTGTGCTCTAGAGTAGGTAGGAGCTCCTCAGGTGCACAGGAATGACCAGGAATATGAGAATGGTGCTCAAGATTCTGCTCAGCATGTCCCAGCCATAACTGCCTGCAATAAATGGATATCAAGGGGAGTGATACCAGCGGAGACAGCTTGGGCAGATAGGGGTTTTGAATTATTTAGGCTGGAAAAGGCCTCCAAGATCACTGAATCCAATCCGTGACTGATACCTTCCTTGTCCCCAGCCCAGAGCACTGAGTGCCAGGTCCAGCATTCCTTGGACACCCCTCAGGGATGGGAATTCCTAACCTCCCTGGGCAGCGCCATCCAGTGCCTGACGTCCCCTTCCATGAAGAAATTCCTCCTGATGTCCGACCCGAACTTCCCCTGGTGCATCTTGAGACCATTTCCTCTCATACTGTCCCATGTCACCTGGGTGCAAAGGCCACCCCCCACCTGGCTACGCCTCTTTTCATGAGGAAATTGAAGGAATATTGAAGATATTGAAACAAAATGGAATTTGAAAAACTTTCAGTTGATTGTGGAATATGAAACATGCAGTGTTTGATTACACAAAACTCTTTATAAGAACTGGATAGAGTGGTGTTAAACACAAAATCTGCATCTGTGAACGTTTTCATGCAGCAAAAAAGGTGAGGATAGGAAAGGCCCACTTGTAGGTCTGTATCTTAGTCTAGGTAGGTATCGAGGATGGCAAAGGGCTGTGATCAATCCTTTCCCCTCTCAGAGCTGTGAAATCAGTGCCTCTTCCTGTCTCCCTCTCAGAGTCTTTCCAGACAGCACAGGTAGCCAGATCTGAGTCTTCTTAATGGTATTAAATAGAAAATACTGATTCTGTAGCATCATTTCCTACCCATGTATTCTACTCTGTTACATTATTTTTTTACAGTCATGAAGTTAAATTGCCCTCATATTTACTGGAGACAAAATGTCACGCTCTGTTCTGCTCAGTTCCTGGAGGATGGCTGACACTGGGAGGGAAAATCAGTTTCAGCAGGCTCCTCTGCACAGGAGGAGAGAGCAGAGGATGGGAACTCTCCCAACAGAGGATCGCAGGGATGTGGTTTCCTTGCTGAGGGAGCCCTGTTAGGCTGAGAGGAAGAAAACAACAGCAGGGGAGAGGCTCTCAGCCAAAGGCAGACTTGAGGGCAGCTGATCTTGAGCACATCCCGCAGTGACGAAAGAAGCATGGCAAGGAAAGTGTGCAGGTGATCCATCATGTTTTGCCTACAGCTCCTTCACGAGTTCTATTCGGCTCAAAGAGTGCCTGGGTTAAGAAAACCTCCTGTAACACTCACCATATGTGCTTGTGCATGTCCTGAGCTGCTGAGGAGTGTCCAAAAAGCTGGAATTTGGCAAAAAGAGGCAGTCTCCTCGGGTGGCTGAGCAGGGTTTCACTGCCCAGAGTGATCTGTTATCCCTTTCCTGACAAATGCCCTCAAGAGTCTGTGCCTCAGGGATCAAAGAATAGACAGTTTTGCAATAGAAGTTTGAAGAGGTCACAGCCCCACTGCGGTATGACCTAAACCCGAGGCCTCACAGCTCACCAGGCTGTTATCCTGGCCATGGAAGCAGCTTGGCCTGGCTGTTTTTATCCTGGCACTTCTGTGTGAGTTTGGATCTGATTTAGGCATTATAATCAGACAGACTTCATGCAGAAATAAAACTTAAGGAGTTAAAATCAGACATGCGAGGCACCGGTGAAAAAAGTTAACAAGCAGTTTCATGCACCTGGAAGCTTGAAAACATCAGCCATTCTGATAAAATATTGTCTTTCTTTCTGTGAGTTTGTAGCTGCTCAGAACTCCAAGTGATGTTTTATTTTGCCTATGTAACGTATTTGAATGGTTTGTGTGTCAGAGCATCGTAACTTCCACATCCGAGGCTGTCAGCATTATTCCTGCTCACCATTTTGACAGTGTTCATTTAAAAAGCCAGATATATTTTGCTGATGGCACCCTAAGTGCCCAAAGTGTCCCTGTGGCAGCTTCCTGTGCCTTTTTAAGAGCCCTGCTGAAGGTGAGCACTGCTGAAGTTGAGCCCAAAGACCCCCAAATCCCTGCGCCCACAGGCAGGTGTGTGGCGCTCTTCGAAATGTTCCTGTTGCCTGAAAAAAACATGGATTGTGATTGCAGTGACTTTTTCCCAGCTGCCAGGCTGCTTATGGCACGTCCTGCAGCACAGTTTAGCACTCATGCATTTGTTTGGGAGGGTGCTGGGCAAACAAATTCACTGGAATAATTGGGACTGGAAAAAAGAAAACACCCCACTTTCTGTTTCCCAATTATTTTTTATCCTGAACTAGGTGTGTATGTACGTGTGGGTTTTTCCCTTCCCCTCAAATTGTGATTATTTCAGCAATCTGGGTGACAGGATGAGCTCAGATGTTAGGAGGGGCTGTTAAGGTTCAGGAGGGCAGGAATGAGCAGATGCTGGAGGGGAGGGGATAGGAAACATCACAAATTGCTTTTGCCATGAGAATAACTCTCATGTGACAGCTTTTCCACGATTTCTCTGAAGTGTCTGCTAACAGAGGATGCCTTGTTCAGGAGGGAGAAGACAGCTGTGACTGGTGATGTCCATTAGCTCCTAAACCTTGAAATCTGTTGTCCCTCCAGCATCTGGTAGTGCCTCTGGAACTTCGTGGTGCCGGAAATCATCCCCACCTTGTGCTGTTTGTCAGGCAAGCTGCTGCCACTGCTCATAGCAGCAAAGGAGGGCATTGTACGGGAGGAGGACAAGATCTGTGCCCCTGCCTGGGGCTGGGGAATCATTAAACTGGCTGCTTAATTGCCTCAAGACAAAAGGCTTCGAGAACCATTCAAGGGCACTAAGTACTCTCTATTTCCTAATTCTTTTCAAGCTGGCTTGTAAAGACAACATTACCCATCCACTTCTAACCTGGAGGTTTACTCAGTCACAAATCCCATTCAAAGGAAAGGACTTGAGAGAGTAAAGTTGACAACATCTGTCCATAAATACTAGTGGTTTTGACAGCTGAATGGAGTTCACCTTGCTGGTCCTGTTTGCTAAAGAATATGTAGGAACTTGAATCTCGGAGATTCACTGCAAAGTGATGCTTTTATATAAAAGGAACTTTAATCACTGCTACATATTTAGATATATGTTGCCAGTCTAGTACCAGGTGTAATGGAGACAGTTTAAATACTGCCTAAAAAAAGTTTAGGTAATCTGAAAGCAATTTCATAGTTCTATGTCTTTCTCCTTTTCCCTCTTATGCTGAAGTAAACCCCGTGGTTGTTTTCTACACCATTTCAGTTATTTCCCTGCTTTTCTGCTGGGGAACCCTTCCTGTGCAGGTTTCATGAGCTCCTGAGAGACTTCAGAAGGGTCAGGACAAATAAATCAAGGTAAGGGGTGAGCACAGGTGTTGCTTAGGCCTCTGGCAAAAGACTCTGGCATGACAGAACAGGAAGGGCGCAGTCAGATGGCCCTGGGGAGGAGGTTGCTACAAAAAGAAAGTTTTCTTCTTTCTCTGTGTCTTACCTCCATTCTTATTTGCAATTTATTTGTTGATTAATCTGATTTTAGAAAAATTGGTTGTGTTAATAAAATTGGTGGGAGCTCCCCAGTTCACTTGGGAAAACAGTGATATTACAGATCAATAATTAATGTACCTTTTGTCACCTACGTGGACTTGTGCAAGGTGGCCCCCAACATCCCTTGCTGTTAAATTGTAAAGATATGGGTTTGATGGATGGGGTGTGACATGGATAAGGAATTGTCTGGATGGGTGATTTCAACAGTCAGCAGCTCAATGGCCAAGTGAAAACCTACAAGTGGTGACACCCAAGGGTCCATTGATTCCAACTGGAATCAGCATTATGTAATATCTTCACCAAATCTTTTATATACAGACAGAGATATATTTTTTACTAAAGCTTGGAGTGACTGGGCAAGAGGCAGTATTTTTAAACTGAAAGAGGCTGGTTTAAATAAACCAAAATTATACTGAGGCTTCTGAGACTTGGAAACAAGTCCTGAGTTAGCTCTGATTGCACACCTGCTTCTTTTGTGTACCTGAGAACAAAAAATAATGCTCTAATTAAAGGTTCTAAGTACTTTTCTCACTCATTGGGCAAGCAAAGGTAGATAAAAAAATGTAACAACTCCTTCAAAAATAGAATGATGAGAAAAATATGTCACTGAACCAAACACATCGCATATTTCCATCTCTATTTATTGTTTTGAGCTTGTTATTTAGCTAAGAAGCATTTTTTTGTCTCAAAATTACTCCCCTTTCCTTACAGATCCAGAGAGGAATACAAAATGGATGAATTTTTTTGTCTGAACTTCATTTTTAAGCTGAACAAAATGATACTTTCACCACGCAAATTAGCACTGCAGGGTGCTGCTTTTTGAATGGGGAGTGTCTATCATGAAAGAAAGCCACTTACCCATACCCTTGGCTGGAGTAAAAAGTCTGTAGAAAATTAATTTCTTTTTGATCTGGATAAAAAGTTCTTTAAATTGGGTAAAACTAATGGTGTCTTATGAAAATAAACATATACATAAATTTCTGGCTGCATTACTGTGGAAAAAAAATGAAGGTGCAAACGGAAGCTGGGACTTTGGAGCTGCAGAGCTCTTCCGCTTTGCTTGTTGAGTTGCTTTTCAGTGTTTTGGAGAGGTTTTTTGAGCGTTGCATCCGAGCTTCTGTGAAATAATTACACTGATGGTTCTGGTTTCTAATGTAGAGCACAGAAATCTGCAAAAGCCATTGGGCAAATTCTGCTGAGTCTTTCACCTCAGATCAGCAGCTCTCAGGTCATTAATCATGCTTTATAAGCTTTAATAGACTAAGTGTTTTAAAGACATCTGCTGAGTCTCAAAGAATAGAGTGCAGACTTTGCTTTTCTGAGATTTCTGTATTAGAGCAGCAATATTATTGGGAGAAGAAAAATGACCCAACATAAAAAACTTGGCCTCTCCCTTTGGTTCCTGCCTTGCTGCAGGAGAGGATGATCACACAAGTCATTTGTGATTGTAAACTCTGGAAATTAAGCTCACTAGGTATTAAATATTTTCTTAGATGAAGGCATTGTCACCACCATCACTTGCCAGGCAGCAAGCATGTAAAGAAAGAATATAAAGAAAGAATATAAAGGAAAAATCCAAAGAAAGAAGTGCTTTGCAGCAACTGATGTGTGAATAAAACACAGTTTTGTTCTGCACAACACATCATGCATGCCTGAAAATCACTGCAGGTGACTGTTCTTTTGCTTATTTACTCTATTTTTCTGATTCAGTCACTCAAACGTGTTTTGGTGAAGGCTGCTTGCGCAAAAAGACAAAAATTTAGATTGCTTTGTCTCACATATTAAGTGATGCTCTGCCAAGTGTGGAAGCTAATTCTGAGTTGGGTTGCTGAGTCAGAAATATCCTTCTGCAAATACACTTTTGCACTTGTTACCTGCTCAATTGTAGTTATTTTTTCAAGAAGTTTTCCAGATATTTCACTGTGGGGTTGCAGCTTCTCAGTACCACAAAACACTTCCACTGTGGAAAAGGAGGACAGCAGTAGAAAGGAGCAAGCTCTTGTTTATGTATACAGGTTTGTTCCCAAACAAGCAACTGGGCAGGATACAACTGTGGGATGGTTTTGCCCACATTTGTGTTAATTGTCCCCTTTCATTCAATGTTGTATTGTTATTTTGATTTTTGTGAGGGGAATTTTCATTTTGGCATAGTTTTGTTAGCTGGTTTTGTTGATGTGAGTGAAAGCTGTGTGCTGAATTTAAATTTTAATGATAATTCTCAAATGAACCCTTCCTGAACACACCTTGAGCTAAATACTTGTCCTCTACCCCCACATTTACTCTTCAGCACAGAGGGTGCACTCTGGAAGTTCAGAACCTGCTGTCTGAAAGTGCCTCACCTAAAATGTGTGGAATGAGGGTGAATTCTGCCCTCTCTCACACTTTCCTGGGAAGCACCCCAATTCCCACGCTGACTGTAATCAGAGCTGTCTTTCCCCACTCCAAACACAGCAAAGCAGAAGCTGAAAGTGGGATGTCCTCGCCGTGTAGTTGAGGAGCTACTTTCCTTCAGTCCAGCTGATATTTAAGGTCATCAAAACCCCTCCAGGCTGTGTTAAATGGGGCAAAATGCCCAATTTTGAGGTGAGACACCCAGTTGCAACTCTGCTCTCCTGGTACTCTTGTGGGAGAGTTCTGCTCTGTGGGTGAGAGAGGAAACATCAGCTGCAGGGCTGCTGCTCATTTCCGATGTTTTTCTTACAATGCCTGAAGAAAGTGTCTTATGCTGAGTCAGATTTTTCGTCCAAGATGACTTTTCTTCCTGGCTTTTTCTATTGGTTAGGGGAAAAAAAAGGAATTAAATAAATAATACAAGAAATTTGCCTGTAATCCACAGTCATTTCCCCTTTCCTCTCCTCCCTGCATTTCTCAGTTTGGTACTGAAGACATTGATTTCTCTTCCAGCCCTTGGAGGCCCAGACTAAAGCCAGGAAAATGAATGAGAAGGTAAACAGAGGCAAAGAAAAATAGATATATGATCAGAGACACAAAGCAGGTTCCTGGCAGAACGTGGAACTGAGCCTTCTTGCTTTCTGCAGAATCCAAGCTTCCCTTAAAAGGGAAACTGAAGGAAATAGGTCAACTCAAATAACATTAAATCATGCTGGATGAAAACGTATCCCGCTTCTCTCTGAGCTGCGGGATGACACGGAATTTTTAAACTCCATTTGCTGATGAGCATCTGGGATGTACGAGGAGGCTCTCTGGATCTGAGCAGTGAGCCTTGCTTGGTGTGACAGTTTTCCTAGCAACTTTCTCACTCTATCTGCTCTCAGCTGTTCTTTTTTTCTTCTAAAGGAAACTTGAGTCATTGCCACTTTTTATCCTCTCCTTGCTGCTTTAATGGGATCTTCCTTCACTTCCTGCTTTTTTTTTTTTCCTTTTTCCATTTTATGAGAATTTTATTCTCCTCTTCATATAGTTCCAACGCTTCTCACCTTCTCTCTCACGATAAAAAAATGAAAGCCTTATGCCAAAGTATTCTGAAACAAAACTCCAGAGTAACACTCCTGTTTCAGCTGCTCCTGGAGAAAGAGGAAGGCAGCTTTATTAAATTTTCTTTTCATAAGTTGTTTATGGTCCTGCTCTTGAGTTCAGAATTCTGATATCATGGAGGGTACCCTACAAAAATATTAGATTCAAGTTCTTGGCTGAATATTTAATAAATAGCAAAATTATTTCTTAATATTAATTAAATTTAAAAATTAAAAAATTAAATTAATTAATTAAAAAAACTATTTAATAGCAAAATATATTTCATAGGAAAAACCATTTCATAATTGTCTTCATGCAATAACATCTTTTGAAAGAGGAGCCCTGGGAAAGGTGGCAGAGTTAAGGCTCAGTGACAGCAAAGTGAGAAGGAATTGTATTTGTCCTTAAAGAAATGATCAGGAAAGGGAGCTGTAAAATTGAGAAGAATGCTATTTATTTCTTGGAACTACCTGTTAGATATGATAGAGACTCTTAAAAAAAAATCTCATTTCAGTGCAGACAGATGAAAAGTAATTTTTTTTCCATTTCTTTTTGGCTACTTTGTCCATTTATTAGTGTAATTTGTCTATGTTAATGGGCTGAAATAGATTAGAGAGTGCTATTAACAATGGAATAGAAAACAGAAATCAGTGCTGATCTTTCCTAGAAATCTGCAATTGAAAATGCCCATTTAAAGCTAAATTTCAGGCCTTCTGTAATATGATATTGCTTGTTACTAATTACCATCCTGTTAAACTCCCAGCACTGGCTTAATTTGCATTTTATGATTTATGCCACACCTGCTAAGCATAAACAACCTTGCTCTAAAGATTTCCACAGCTGATAAATCCAGGCCTCATTTGACCTTCACTGAACACCAGGATTTGAGCAGGAACCTGAATAGAATAGGAATTTTAATTTCTCCACGGTTTAGCACAAGGGATTGAGTCCATATTCGCTGCCTGTTGTGTTTCCTGGAAGCAGATTGTGGATTTTAATACTTCTTGCATGTTCCCAGGGTCCTCAGCTTCCTTAACCCCCATCTCCCAGTCCTTCTGCCTTAGCTGAGCATCCCAGATGGACGGTGCCCTCAGAGGGTGGACAGAGGCACTGTGACAGTGCCAGTGGACAAAATCATAACTCTGTGTTAAACCCATCAGTCAAACTTTGATGTAGCCCTGTAACTCTGATAATTATCTTACCCAGACGGTAAACAGGAGTAGTAGCAGTAATAATGGATTTTTTTCTGCCTCTGAACAATAATCCTGGCTCAGATGGTGGAGATTTTTCCAGGTAAATGTACAGAAAATATGGTTTGGATCTCAGGAGTGAGGACCCCCACAATTCTTTCAGGCTCATTTGAGTTTTTACTGTCTTATTCTGAGAGCACTTTTGTAATTCCATGCTGAGCCTCTCCTTGCATGAGGAGCTTGTTTGACGTCTGTGCTATGAAAGCTGCAGCTCAGGTTATGTTTCTGTGACAGCAGTGAGATGAAGTGGTCTGGGGGTAAGGATTCCTTAAATGGGAAGGATATTGATCGTTTTTCTTATGAGATGGGAATTCTGGATAAATTTTCTCCCCTGGCACTGATTAGCAGACAATTTTCCAGTGAATATTTGGTGTTGGTTGTAATTATTTGAAATAAATTCCAGTTCCGAGAAGCGCTCAGGGAGGGCACTGGAAAGAAGGGATCCAGGACTGGAGATGGGCAGCAGGTGGCACCCACAGACCGTGGAAATTCCTTCCTTGCTGCATCCAGCCAGGTTAGAAGGGCTTTTAAAACCCGCAAGGCCCAGCTTAACACATTTACCTTTCCTGAGTTACACATTCAGTGTTTGAACCAAAACAAATGGGATTTATCCTCTCTAGCAGCGTTTTCACTGTACAATATGCCCACTAAACTGATCTGCTGCCTTAGTATCTATATTAAACACTTTATTCTTAGGCATGGGGCATAGATTAACAAATCAAGCAATGGAGTGGAGGAACAGTTAAAGTGGAACTGTGTTTCAGAGACATCCAGCTTGCCCAACCACCTGCCCCTTACCCTTGAAAAAAAACTTGCCCCAAACTCCCAAGCTGGGGAGGAATGCCATACCTCAGGCTTTTTTGAGAAATACATAAATAGGTTGTGGAAATGAGATGTTAAGGGGGACAGATTTTCCCCAACTTGCCACATAATCCTTTATCATTCACAGTCTTCCTTAATCCATCTCACATCCACTCCTCACCTTGTTTGTATTTTGTTTGTTTGTGTTGTTTGTTTGTGGGTTTGGGTTTTTTTCTGCAGTGAAAATAACTTGGTTTTTACACACAGATAGTTTTATGTCCTGTGTTTGGTGATGTTTGTAAAGATTTTAGAAGGAGATTAGTCCCCAATGTACATTCTGCTGCCTTAGAGTTTTCTAAACTTTCTCGCAGTGTGTTGGTGGCCTAAAAATATATATCTTCATGAAAAAAATAGATTTTGATTTGTGGAATTAAATGTGCACTAGTGTGAACTTTTAAATATGTAATAAGTTTGTTTATCATTGATTTGTACAGCTATCCTCAGTGACTGGCTTGTAGTAATTGGTATTTCCAGGTTGTTTCACTGCAACAGGGCCATTCTTAATACAAATGCAAAACTTAAATCATGGAATCATGGAATGGTTTGAGTCAGAAAGAACCCTAAAGAATATCTGGTTCCACCCCCATGCCATGCACCTTTCACTGGACCAGGCTGCTCCACTAACCTGACCTTATGCACTCCCAGAGTTCGGGCAGCCACAGCTTCTCTGAGGTAATTTCCGCTCCCCCCCCCGCCCCCCCTTTCTCATTTTACCTTCTTTCTTCAAGATTTTGAGAAGGCAACATAAAAATATCACTTGGGTCTTCATCTTCATTCCTGAATTCTTTCTCACAACATATTTGCATTCTTGGCCCATGCTCCTGAAGTTAAACCTAAACAGTCATAAAGATCTCATTCAACAGGTTTGTTGTGAACTGGAGATATCCTTTATTAATTTATTCATTCTGATATATGGAAAATGTTACATACAGTGATTTCTCGGTATCGTTTTAATAGTCAGTAGAAGGAAGAGGTTTTATTCCTGGATATTTCATAACATGATTTGCATAGGGGATGACATATTTTTCATAATGGCATTGGATCCCTAGGCTGCTAATTTAAGTCTGACAGCTGTTGGGATTAATATGAGTGATATTTGCTTCTATTCTTAAAGGCTGGATTATCTATTAGGATTTTTGTTTTCAAACATTCATTGTGCTTTAGATGAAGCAATGGCAATCAAACATTTGTGTGTCTGGCAAACCAATTCGTTGCTGGCAAATACCTAATTTACTGGCAGGCAGGATGCAGACATATTTCTGGTTCCATGGTTGAATTATCATGATCTCTGAATGCATTTGAGGTGGTCAAGCTTAAATTTGGACCAGGGATTGAAACATCCTAAGCAGTTTCATCATGTTTTTAGGAATACAACATCGAGTGGTGTTACATCCTCACACGGCAGTGAGAGGATGTGGCTTGCTCTGAGTAATTTTGGGAAAGAATGGAATTTCATTTTCAAGAAAACTGGGAAGAGGGTTTTCTGGTTCTATAACCCAAGGGTTTGTTCAGCATAATACCTTCTGAATCAAGACATGGTTTGTGAAACACAGGAAGCGTCATGAATGACGTAACATAAAACCTGAGGTTTGCTCCATTCATGACTCCACAACAGTTCAACTTAGGATGGCAAAATGTCCAGCATGGGATTCTCTGAGGCTCCCCAGCCTTGTAGAAACACTGCTGGGACAGCAGGCTCACTCTGCCTCCCTCCAGTGGGTGCTGATACAGCTCGAGGTGAAAACACTCGGAAACATCCACACATTTTTCTTTGAGTAGGCTGGAGGTACCTTTGGAGGGGCAGATTTTTTGGGCTGCTTCTGACCCCTGAGGTGGGTTGCATGTCATGCCATCCAGGAGCAGACATTCTGAGGAACTGGTTTCCTAGTATTTGTTAGAAAATTTTTAAAACTCCAAATGAAAATCAGAAAACATTCCTGTTCAGTCAAAAATTCCAGCCTATAAACATTGGCCTTCAGATGTTCATGATAAAATTTTGTTCCTGAGTGAATCTCTTCTCTCAGCATATCACAACAACCCTAACTCCCTTTCCTTGTTCCTTTTTTCCCTCTCTTTGGTTCATTCCCTCACTCCTTTCATTAATCATTCCTTTGAACAGCTCCTTCTAACTGAACCACCATCCTTCTGACTTATTTATGATTTATTCTCCTGTATTTCTTATTCCTTTTACTTTCCAGTGCTCCCATTCCAGTCCTCCTTTCTTTTGTTGCTACTTTCCTCTTGCCATACCTTGCTTGCATTAAAGGCTTATTGAGAGATGGTGGATTCAATCTGTCTTTAGTGTGCCTTTGTTTTCTCTTCGTTAAGGTCTGCATTGGTGTTTTCTACTGATTATGAATATCTATGCAAAATACCTATTAACCAAGAGCATGGAGCAGGAAGAAAATGTGAGGATGGGGAGTCCCTGGCACAGGGTGCCCAGAGAAGCTGTGGCTGCCCCTGGATCCCTGGCAGTGTCCAAGGCCAGGCTGGATGGGGTTTGGAGCAGCCTGGGATAGTGGGAGGTGTTCCTGCCCATGGAAGGGGGATTGGAGCTGGATAATCTCCTCCAAACCCACAACATTCTGTACTCTGTGGGGATATTCTATGATTCTGTGATTCCATGATTCTCCTCAGCGAAACTTGCTTCAAGCTAATTATCTGTGGCAGTGCCAGGGATACAAAGTTGAATCAAGATGCCAAGTAATTAATTTTAACTTAGATATTATTATAAAACAAGGGGAAACCACATTGTTGCCAAATGTAACAGGGCCAAGAATTAAAATATATGCCTTGGCACATTTTTGGGGTGTCAGGAGAAGAAGCTGGTTTTCTTTTTCCTTAAAAGTGAGATATAACTCCACAGAGAGGATAATTCAGGTTGTGTTTTTGTTTTTGTTTTTTTTTTTAAACAGCCTACCATATGGAAATTTAATTACAATGGGCTTTAGGGAAATCAAATAAATTTTTGTAAATAAAATTGGAGGAAATACTGTTTGCTTCTGAAATGGTTCTAGATGCTTTCCCTCTGCAAAGATGACAAATAGGAATGTTGTTTGTGCAAACACACAGCCGTTTCCAGGAGCGTTACTGATGTGGAGGAACAAAAAAGGGCTTGCTAGAATTCCTTGGACTATGTACAGCACCTTATTTAGGCAAATTCTGGCTAGCCAATTGTGCCTTGAGTGTATAATATATGAACAGAAGTGTGCATCCCTTACGTGATGTAAGGAAAAAGTCAGACAAGATTTATTGAGTTCCACCTTCTCCCTTCAATCAGTCCATAACTATATTTTTCCACAGTGAGATATACATTTTTTTTTCATGAGTCACTGGAGGATTCACCTTTGTGAAAAAACTTTAGCTGTATCTAAGCTTAAAGACTTCTACTGTAGCTTCAGAAGACTGAATTTCAAAAATATTTAAGGTAATAGACACGGGTAATAAAAATTTTGTGCCGTTACTGAGAGGTGCACAAACCAGTGTCGTTACAGTCACTATCCTCATCAAGGAATCAACATATATTTGTTTTAGAATAGAATAGATTTGATTTAGAATAGAATTTATCCTTTCTACTGAGCTTTTAGGTGCTAATTAGAGTGAGAAGTTTGCTACAGAATACAACTGAGCCATGGTCAATGTGTTTAAAAAAAAAACCAGCACAAAAAAATGAAAGAACGATGAGATATGGCAGCAATTTAAGGCTTTGAACATTTCCTCTTCAGGTGGAATAGTCATACTGCTGTATTTGGAATAAGGAAGCAAAAGATTTTACAGGACAAATTGATGACAACCTGGTATGACTTGGCACTGGTCACAGGCAGTCATTTGCTCTTTGAAGTCAGGCAGGCAGGTTTCTCTGTCCTCCTCAGACTCACAAAAGTTTGGTTGGAGATAAAGCTGTTGCAGGAGCATAAAGAGTTGATTCATGAAGCCAAGAGAAACTCTGATTTTAAAAAGTTCATGATTACACAGCCCTTACAAAAGCCTTATCCGAAAGAAGAGGAAAAAGTCGTTTTTTGAGAAGCTGAAGTGTTTCCTCTTCAGGATCATCACTTCCATATTGCCAAGTCCTTGTCCTCATTCCTGAGGCTACAACCTATACTTGGGTAACAAATCTCAATGAACTCCCCTGTCAAGTGATATCAGAGGATTTAAACTTGGAGATTTCATGGAAGAAAACTGCTGAAAGACCCCAATTAAAAGTTTGGGTTCCGCTTCCTCTGATTTATTTATTGTCAGGAAGAGATTTAGCAAAAAAGGCCCTCAATATGTGAGCTTGAAATACCATTTTGGCAGCAGCTTTTTATTATGCCAAAGCAAGAAACTAAGGTTTGAAATTCACAGTCCTTTTATAACTATTTAAACCAGAAGTTGTTCTTCCCTTAGGTGTGTAAATTACCCAATCTGATGATGATAAGGAGCTGGTGTTGCTTGAATTTCTCATTTCCCACTCCTGCACTGGTAGACAAGGAATATTGCAATTTATGTGTGTGGAAAAGTCTGAATCAGAATTTAAGCTTTTTTTCAAAGCAACTTAGTATTCTTTTAACAATGGAGAACCATAATTTCCTCCAGTCCAGCCAAAATTTTCTCACAAGGAACCAGGCTGTGAATTGGGATAAGGAAACTTGTGAAAGGAAATGTAGTTTCGGCAAAAATCGTTTTTATTTTGGGAGATCTGCAGATAAACCTAGATGCAATTTGTATGTGTGTGTATAAAGTAGATCCAATAATTGGTGTTTACTAATTGATATAATAGCAAAAATCAGGAAATCATTGAATTCTCTAAGTTTTTTACTCTTCTCTGTTTAAAAAACAAAACAGACAAAAAACCTCCAAATCAGTTTATCAGCAGAGTTCTTAAGTATAAATTATTAATTCCCATTTATAGGAAACTATGAACTAGAGATACCAAAAACCCCAAAATGTCCATTTTCATCCCACATAAAACCTAAATGGGAATTCCCAACCAGTTCCATAAGAGAAGGCAAATCCCTTCCCAAATGAGATCACTCAAAAATTTCTCAAGATGAATTTGTTTTCGGATTCGTCCTTTCCCGGGGAATTAAATTGGTTTAAATACTGGAAAGACTCCTTGGAAGTTTCCAAGTCTCTCCCATGAGTCAGATGTCTCCAGGTTGTGTTGTGCCAGATTTGACGTCAAATGATAATCCAATGGGGTTTTCCACTAGACTTCTTAATGGAGATTGGATGGGATTTTACTGTGTAAAATAACGGGATTTTGTCTGAATCACCAAAGCCAGCACAAAAAATCTGGTCCTGGTAATGGGCTTGTTAAAACCCATTTTTAAAGGCTTTAAACGTTGAAGGAAAGAAGTTAAATTTTATTTTTATGCAGTGATATCAATTTTGAATGTTAATTAATTAATTAGCATATTACTGCAGCACGAAGTCCCTGTTCTGGATAGTCTTGGTGGCGACAGCAAGCCCTGATTGCTCCTTTTTTTTCAAATTATCTCTCTTCTCCAAGACATGGTCGTGCTGTCGCAAGCACAGTTGTTGCTGCTCACTGGAAATTTTCTGAGGAAGAAAGGAAGTGTTGCCTCATGGCTGCATTTGGCAAGTCCTCCCTGAAGTTAGGGACGTGGGGAGCTGCTGGTCATGGGTGGCTTGTTGACATCTGCCCCGGGACCAGCATCACTGGGTGACCTATGTGGCTGCATGAAGCTTATCTTTTAGTCACTTCTACTGGATTAATAAAAATTCCAACGAGCTTCCAGCTCTTGAGGGTTTGGGGGTTTGTTGTGTTTATTTCTTCTTTATATTTTTTGTCCTATTTGGGCTGGAACCAATTCCAAGAACTGTTATTTTCCCACAGACTGGGAATCCGGCTTCTTTGGCGAGCTGCAGTTCTCCAGCGTGTCTCCCACACCGCTGCGCATTCTTGAGCAGAACTGTTGCCTTCATGTGAAAGTGAAAACATTAAAGTGTGGATGCGTGAGTTTGGCTTCTGCACATTCCCCTTTTTGCCCATTCTTAAGTAAATAATAATTTCAAACACATGGAATTCAGATTAGGAAGAATAAATGAAGTCCATGTTTAAATGAAATCGTGGAAGCAGAAGCCCTGCACCCATTATTCAAAGATCTTTAGGAGCGGGCTCAGAAAATTGTCCCAATACAAATATAGGCAGAATTAGAGGCCCAGATGGCAGCTGAATAGATGACAAGTGCTGGTTCTATCCCAGCCCTGTGGAAAACAGCAAAATAATGGGAATATGGACTTTTAAGTCATGGTTAGTAGAATATCACCTGTACAAAGTGTACCTTGATTTTACATGATGGGAGTAAATTGCTTCTCAGTGGGGAGCATGGGAAAATTCATAGGTGCTTTCTTGCCATAGAGTTTTTATAAATAATCTCAGTTTCTATTAAATGCTGCTGTGTGTTTCACAGGGATAAATCTGGAGTAGACTTCAGTGACTTCTGCCCCTCTCTGGCACCCTCAATGCCCAGACAGGAAAAGGAGTATTGCTTATGTTACCATCAAATTCTTTTTTCCAGATAAGGAGAAGTCACCCAATATTTCCCTGCATTCTTGGCAGCTGGTAGTTGAGAATTGTTCGTAAAAGAAAGTTAAAATGGTCCAGGGGATTACTGGGTGGAGAAATTTCCAATGTCTGCCTTAGCAACTCACCGTCTCCCCTTTTATTTTTTATAAGCACCTTAATTATAAACAATATAAATAGATCCATTGTCTCGTAGCACCCACAGTTGCAAGATAAACACAGAGGAGTTTATCCTCACCAACACTGAGGTGAAGTCAGTGAGATTGTTGATGGCATGAACCCTGTTAGATTTGGCTGGCTCCCAAATGCACATATTAGCAGAGAAGTCTTTCACCTGATGAGGATTAATCATGCTGGAATGTGTGGTGGCAGGAGGAGCTGTATAGGAGCACTTTGCTGTACATGAAGTATATTTTCTTGTGGTTATGGTTTGTTTTGGTGTGAGTCAGACTGGCAGTGGTCTGATGAGGTAATCTGCTGGGGCATGGGGAGATGTGACATTCCTCTCTCCCTCCCTGCTCCCACCTGAGCGATTACTGGATAAAAGATGGGCACAGTGTGAATTGATGGGGCTGCTTATGGAGCTGTGTTCCTAGAAAGGGACAGGACGGGTACAGACCCAGCTTATCAATTGGCCCAAAGCAATATTAGATGCAGACACTGATAAGAGATATATTTAGGAAAATGAGGACAGCTGCACTCATGCAGGTGCTCACCAAGCTCCCGTGCTTGGCATGTGCCTGTCTGCCTCTCCTTGTCCCGTTATTGGAGTGTGGATAGACAGCAGCTTTCACAAGACTGAGGGGACCAAGACATCCTAGAACACATCAGAACAGGAGCAGTGTCTGTCACAGCCTTCCCAGGGTAACTGGGCAAGGGAGAAGGGCTTTAAACTGAAAAAGAGTGGGTTTAGATTGGATAACAGGAAGAAATTCTTCACTGTGAGCTTGGGGAGACACTGGAAAAAGTTACCCAGAGAAGCTGTGGCTGCCCCTGAATCCCAGGATGTGTCCAAGACCTGGTTGGACAGGGCTTGGATCACCCTGGGATAGTGGAAGCTGTACCTGCCTGTGGCAGAGGGTGGAGCCAGATGATCTTTAAGGTCCCTTCCAACCCAAACCATTCTGTGATTCTATGATAATACCTAAGGAGAAAGGTAATGACCACAGAAACATCTATAGTTCCTGACTCTTCTGTCATGTTTTTGGCCCATGTTTTCATTGTGTACCACTGTGCCCCTCTAGCTGGTGCAAAAGAGCTTTAGGAAATAGAAAACCTCCCCATTATATTTCATTTATCTCATTCACAACTTCATTGCTGTTGTAGAAAATTGGAAGTTCTACCAGATTGCTGGGATTCTAGAAATGGTTTCCATGGACTTAGCCTTGCCTTTTTTATGGAATGAGAGGGGAAATGGGCACACAGCGTGGCCACATGAGTCATAAACATCTGTCTTTGTGGGTGTCCTATTTGATTAATTGAAGTTTACAACCATTTTCTTTCTTCACACCAGGCCCCTAAACAGCATGTGAGTAATTTCTTACTTCAGGGGTTGCCTGGAGGTGACAAATTTTCCCAACTTTTTCTGTATTCAAAGGTGTTTTTCTTTCAGGCATGAAATTCAGAATGTGGGGGTTTTATTTTTGGCTTACCGATGTCATTAAATTCTGCCCCTTGCTGATGGTAAATGTGGTCTGAAAGACCTGTGAGGATAATAGAAATAGGAGCAAGGGAGAGAAGCTCTGCCTTGAGCTTGACACGTTTTCCACACAGTTTAGTTGTAAATTCTAAAAACAAATTGCAGCTTTTCTCTGTTGGGATGACAGAAAATCAGTAGCAGGTGCCTTTAATTCTCCCACATTCCATGTAATAGGACTTTTCCAGGAATGGCTTCACTTGGTTCAGAGATCGTTCCTGATGTGCCAGACTATAAATGTCAGGGTTGAGCAGGGTGGTGATTGTTCTGCTGTGTCCTCCTGAGCTGTCATCAGTGTGAAATGAATAAGGATGTTTTGGCTCTTGCTGTAGTTCTGATTAGCTGAACAGTTTTATGGGTTTATTTTGCCTTTTTAAGCCCTTTCCATCCAGCATAGCACAGACAGGTTCAGTTTCCTGCTGAAATCTCCTCCAGCATTTTATTCCCTGAATATACCTCCCTTTTTTTCTCTGTGCTTCATGGCCAGCTGTCTTGATTTGGGAATGGTGCTTCTCAACTCAGTGCAGCCACAGAGATGCTCCAAACCCTAACGATTTCTCTTGATGAAGTCTGAAAATCTGTCTTGTCTCACATTCTGGTACTTTGTGAATTGTTTTCCCTTTATTAAGATGGGGGGGAAGAAACCCTTACCGCCTAACCACAAATTGAAGAGTTTAGAATTTCTACATCAATAATATATCTTAAATATCAAACAGCTTGCTTTACTGAGTGTTTCCAGAATGGATAACTTAACACCACCAGATATCCTGTGTTCTCCTTCACTTGGAAGGAGGACAACTGAAACACAAAGTCAAGTTTATTTGCACAGAGAAACCTGTTAATGACTGTCACCATTAGTCACCACTTGATGTAGAGAGAGTTGGTGAGGAAAGAGAATGCAAATATATTGGGGAACAAGATATTTCCAGTCATTTACACAGGTGGCCTGAGCCTTGAGAATTTCTAAGTGCCTGTTTCACTGCACTTTCTTTGAACTTAGGCTCATATTTTACTTTTTGTTTCCCACACATTATTACAACCTTGCCAAGGAAATGTTTGCTTTAATGCACTTCTGTTTCATTCTCTAGATCCTGACTAGAGGAAATGGAATCCTATTTGCTACCCAGCTCTGGTGATTGGTGCCATGTGCAGCCTTGTCTGCCTGATTTCTACTCAGACACCCAAATATCTTCTCCTCAGCTTCCTCTAAATAAACACTAAATCAGAACAGCAATCATTTCCAGTTACACTCTCAGGAGAAATTGAAAACAATTTTGTTAACAGGCTTCTCAACAGATGCTTGGGACATGTTGGGAAGCATCACTTTGCTGTGTAAACTGCTTTTCCAGCAGCATTCTGTCAATTACCTGGCAAAGGCCTCATCCATCAAATATGCTCAGTGACCAGCTGGAATTTGCTGAAAAGTAAACATTTTGACTCTTAGGTAGGAGTAAGGATTTGGCCATTTGTCCAACATGTGATTAGGATTATAACCAAACACATGCTCACAGCAAAAATTCACTGTTTTAGAGAACACAAGCCAGTGTTTGCTTGACTAGGAGCCTCTAACTTTTCCAGGTATCAAAACTAGAAAATAAGAGTTGTTACTTTGGATACTTTTCCTGTGTTTGCTCCAAATGTTCAAGAGTAATTCACTGGGCTCCTGTAGAGCCATGGTAGACATCCAGTCTGTTACCAGGTATGATATCCAATGGGGGAATCCAGACATAATGGCTTGCCAGAAAATAGTTTCTGTTAATCACTTAAAGGTGAAGGAAATTTCCCCTTCAAGAAGTATTGGTATTTTTTAAATAGCTTTCAATTTCTTTCAATTTCTCCTGATTTCTTTGATTTACTTCAAAATGTAGTCAAGCATGGTTCTGAAACAACTGAATTTTCACAAGCAGAAAAATAAGGTAGAAAAAGGATTAAAAAATAAAAATTACATTTTCACATTATTTAAAAACAATGGCAGCTGTGTCAAAGCTGCTTCATAATTGGTCTACATTTATGAAAGAGCTTACTTTTGAAAATCTGAGATGTGAGATGCATTTATATCCTCATTTTCTCCCCAAACTTGAATTGGATATTCTTGCATCAAGGGCACATAGCATCTTCACTGGATTAATGTAGTCTTATATTTAGAGAGGCTGCTGAAAATCACTTGTTTTCACTCTGTGTGGGTATCCGAAAAACCCCTTCTGAAGGTCTTGAAGGTCTGTGGGTTTAGAGGAACGTTGTTTAAAACATAAGAAAGGCAAAGCAGAAAGTTGCGAGTTCCAGCTTTTCTCCTGCTTTGTCAGATCCAGCGCAGGCTGTGACTGACAGCTCTGCTGGCTGGACACGTCTCCCAGGATCTCTGGCAGCTCCTGGGCTTGGCTTGGTGTGTGCACAGCTTTGTTGTTCCTCGCTCTGCTGCCAGAACACACACAGGCACTCACGTGTTCCCTGCCTGGCTGCTCCTTGCTCACCCTCCCTTTCTCCCAAGCAGCCCCTCTTCAGCATTCCTGCCTCAGACCTGCTCCTCTTTTTCCCTTTTTGCTGGCCAGATGTGGCTTTGACCGGCAGGTGCTCTCCCTTTCCCCTGACAAGAGGTTTAGATCCTTGCTGAGCCCCTTCCTCACCTCTCTTTGCCACACCAAATATCCTCTGAGAGAATTTCAGATTTATTTTAGTTCCTTGGGCAGGCCAGATTCCAGGTGATGTTTGCATTGAGAGCATGTTTGTTATAGACCCAAATTAATATCCTCTACAGCTAAAAATTGTTAGAGCCATAGAGATCTCCCTGTAGGTTGATGGTTTGGCCACAGGGTCAGTGAGGGCACAATTTGCATAAACACTTTGTCAAGTCTACCTGTCCTCTGTTATTTCCCTGGTCCAGAAGACAAAAGAAAAGGATGTTCAAGGGAATGCAGGGTTTTAAGAGAATTGCTGACTTTTTCTTGCCTGGGTTCTGATTCTTTGGGTGGATTTTGCTTTCTTTAGCTATCAGCTGCAGTGCTGGGAACAAGAGGTTTTCTACATGACTCAGCAGCCCTACAGCACAAATGGAGAAAACAAAATGAGTCCTAAAATTTAAGATTTTAATCACATTTCTGACATCTCCCAGCCCAAGATCCAGTGAATCTGAATCCATGATTATTGAATTGAATCAATAAGCATTCAATTGCTTATTGAAATCATGCAGAGATAAAACAAGCAGAGAAAATCATCATTTGAAATGTCGTATGAACTTAACTCTGCAAGTTAATAACTTTGTCATGGATTGTAAAGCTTTGAATTGGATCACTGTATTTTCTTTCTGTTGTCTGTGTTGCTTTCTTTGAATTTGGTCATGAAATAAATTAAAAATATGCATTTTCCAGGATGTTAGAGGAAAACAGGTGGCACCTCGTTATTATGTGTGTTTCTGAAAAGCTGCCATATCCAACAGACTGCAAATGCCCCACTTATAAGGTTTGAATGTATCTGGGAGAATAGGTGGGTAAAAAAATAGGACAGTGTAAAGGAATCTAATTTTTCCCTTCTCTGGCCAATATTCCTGCAGCAGTTCTTGTTTCAGAGATGCAATCTAACATGTAAAACTTTCACTTTAGAGGTGCACTATTTGATGGTCTAGACAGACTATATCCTGTGTCTGTAACTAGAATCAGAGCCACATTTTTTGCTGTTGTGTATTTGGCCACCACAGACATGCAGGTTAATTACACGGAGCACACAATTTATTTTAAAAATTGAATTAATTTCTTATGTGCATGCATTGGCGTATGTATGACCATGGAAAAGAAGAGGGAAAAAAACTTTAGGAACTTTACCTTTTGTGTGATAACAGAAACATAACTCTAATTTGGTGAACCTTTACATTAATACCAGTTTCTCAATTCCTAAATACTGGCTCTGAGATTGGCTACACTTATATATGTGCATTGTTCCTTATCCTCTTTCTATGTCCAGGCAAGCCGTCAGAAAGAGAGAAATTTTTATCTCTGGCAGATAAAACCAGACAGAAGTACCATAAAATGATTTAGATCCTGTGGACTACTCATACCAACTAACATCTGCTTACTTGGGGTTTTAAAAATCTTCCTGATGAAGAAAATGTCCAGTCTGCCACAATTTTATATGACAAAGAAATAAAAAAAAAATTCTGGACATGATGGCAACGAAGAGTCACTCTTTGGATGAGCAGTGGGAAACAATTGTGACAGTTCTGAACTGGAATATTTTTGTCTGAATCAAAACTATGTCCAGTTTTTAAGTCCTTGGGCTTAGATTTTCAAGTGGTATATAACCAATTATTCCTCAGAAAATCGCTGCTCAGTTAATAAATACCGATATTTGGGAAAATCGGTGGCTCAAATGGTTTGTTTCTGGCTCTGTGCAGGGGCAGCCAAAGTGCCACTGAAATCCCCCCTCTGCTTCTGTGGCTGAGGTTTAAAAAACAACTCTGAGCCTCCATATGGGCTAAAAACCCTTTTCACCTTGTTCTGGATAGAACTGTTGTACCCTTCTCACTGGAAGCATGAATAGCTCCTTGAGAAATAGAGATCTTTGCCTTCATGAAACAATGAGCAGCATTAATGATCAAAGAGCCACAACTGTGGTGCTTTGCCTCTTTGAAATACTGAACAATTATATGACTTGGAATTAACTCAGTGACATACTCCTTTTGCTACTTTACATTACCTATTTGCAAAAACAGTCCCTGTTTTCCTTTTTATTCTCTTATTTTTGCTATGTCTTTTCCCTGTATGCAACCGTAAGTTAGAACTTTGAAAAAAAACCAATGCATGGCTCTCCTTCTGGCTGGAATTTTAGGAAACTTCCAAGAAGATGACTGGTAGCTGGGACATGACACATTTTGCTGGTTACAAATAGCCCTAGAACTGATGTTCTGTAGCACTGGAGTTTCTTTATCTTATCTAAGGGGAGCATTTACGTTTTTCACATAATTCCAGGAAGAAATAAATGTCATCATTGAACCCCAGAGAGCAACTGGGGCTAAAAGCACTCCTGGCTCCCAGCAGAAAGATGAGGCAGGGAGAATCAGGCAGCAACAGGAACAAGACAAAGGCTTAGTGGGTTGTTTTCCAGCTGCTTCCTGCAACATTTAACACGGCTCCAGCATAAACCAGTCCTGCTTTTAGACTACTCTAATTTGCGCTTGGTATGTCAGGGTGGCTACTGGCTGGGAAGCTTCATGTCATTAACAGAGCAGAACTGAGACACAGATCCTGTCCTCCCTCCAGGGTTTCAGAGCAGCAGCTCTGGCTGAGCGTTTCCCTTGGAAGGGGTTGGTCCAAAGCCGCAGACTGGGAGCGGGGAGGAGTTCCCCCCCTCGCCCCCACCCCTTCTGGAAGAAAAACGGCCCTTGACAAGGAAACCTAGGCCAAAGCAGACCGTAATGTTTCCAGAGAATTGTAACTTGATGGTGTCTTGACCACTTCCACATTTTAACTTTCCTCCAAGACAACGCTGTCAGAATTCCCAGTTCTCTTTTATTTTTTTTCTCCTTTTCTGACGTTTGTATTCCTTAGCCTTTTCCCAGAATACAGTTGTTGATTTCTCTTCTACCTTCTCTATTATCTTTTAACCCAGTCCAAGGCTGACTATTGGCAGTATGAATAACCTTTTCCCTTAAATCTTTTCCATTAACCTCTGTCCACACCACACACATGGTACTTGGTGATCAAGTCTGGGGCCTGCAGGTGCTTTTTGTATCACAAAGCACAAGTGGAATTCCATAGAAATTGTCCTAACCAAAGTTTTTCCATCACGAACATTTGTGTTTTGCATCTTTTGATTTAGTTGAATTTTTTTTGTTGTGTTTAGTTTATTTTGATTTTGCTGCATTAAAAATTGTGTTGCTAATGGCAGTAGTTTTTTCCTGAACAGTTCTTTAGAAAGCGAGAGGGGTTAGGCAGAGCTTTCTTACAAAGAGGGAACTCCCACAGTTTTTGGAAGTTAAATCAATGATCATCTATCTTCAGAAGTTGCAACCTCTTTCTCTCTCAGGTCCTTTTGGCCTCCTTGGGGATGGTAGTCCAAGCAAAGCACCAGTATTTCTGCTACCTGGCCCTTACACAAGCCCTTGATTGAAATAAATTTGAATTAGAAATGCAGGAACTTCTTTCTTTTTTACAAATATTTTTCAAATGTTGCAGAATTTGCAGTCAAATGTAGACTACTAAACCACTTTGGGAAGCAGAATTAACATTTCCTTCCGGTTCCTGTAAATTAAGACAGAATTTTGCTGTTTCAAGAATTCAGCAGTTTTCAGTTACACAGAATTCAGGGGTTTTTTGNTTTTTTTTTTAAAGAGAAATATAATTATAATAATTTTTCCAAATGCTTGCAGTGCCATATCTATATATAAACTTTTAACTTTATAGATAAACTCTTGTGCCTTGATAAGGAGAAATTGCCAGTGTGCATTTTTGCCTGCCACTTCTCCACCTCATACACTCAGCCATGTTATAGAATCTGTAAACTGAAGGGAAGAGCCTAAAACCATCTATGAGTTTTGAAATTATCAGGAAATAATAATACTGATCTCAAAAAACATTTAAAATCAGGGCAATTTGCTGTAGGTGTTTGCATGTGGTTCAGTGGCTAACTTTGAATTGTTTGAGCTTGAATGGAATCACTGTGGATGCAAATTTAATTTCATTTCAGGATACTCCCAGTGTCGGGGGAATGTGGGAGCCACTTCATCCCCCCATCCCTGTTTTTAGTGATTATTTGGACCCCCCTCTGTGGGGACTTTGGCTTCCTGTTGTAATTCTTAGGCATAATTTGAAATTTTTTATGCAGAGGAAAATAAAGTGTACATATCCAAAAAAATATGGAACCCTTTTTTTTCTTTTTCTCACGTTTTATTCTTTTTCTTTCAAAAAGTTTCTAAACCAAGTTATGGGAGTATCATGTGGGAATCCAAATAATGAAGAGATTTACTTTCCATGTAGACATTTTGTGTGTAGAAGTGCCACAGGTTTTTATTGAAGCAGGACAGAATTTGGATCATTTGTGAACTGTTATGGCCTTGTGAGAGAATTTAAACATATTTTTGAAATGATGAATGCAGTTCCCTTCTCTTTATGTCCAACAAATAAAGCTATTTGGACAGCATCTGCTTTTTTTACTGCCTTGAATCAGGTCAATCAATTCTTTTTTGCAAGACCTTGTGAATGTAAAGTCACATCAAGAATGTGGCTTATCTCAGTAGAAGAGGACTGAGAAAGATGGAAAACTTGAGCAAAATCTCAATTTAGCTTGGATTTCTTTTTTTTCTGAGCTGTTGAAATTCTGTTCTAGAAAATAATTTGAAAGAAGATGTTGCAAATAATGTTTGGGTGTTTATAAGCTTTTCTTCATTAGTGGCAATTAAGGCACACCATGGACTACATCTTCCTAAAGACAATAATTTTACGTTTTTAAAAATCATTAAAGTATTGCTAAAATAAATTAACTATATTTGGAAAATTAAGACAGTCTGAAGAGAAATCATTGGGCTAATATTCATGAAAAAATTAGTGAGGAATTAAGGCCTAATTTCATTGGTATGATTTTGTTTCCTTCTTTAATTTTTATATCCTGTTTTCAAATTTTATATCTTGTTTCCAATTTTTATTTCTTTTAACATTGATGTGCTGTATAGATATAAAAATATTCCTGGGCTGCAACGAGTCAAGCCTAATAAAAGTAGATATGAAAGCATTTTACTGACATGATTTACATTTTAAAAACAAAATCCCAAATAAAATATTGTCTTCACAGCAGCCACTGGAACTGAAATCTCCACAACTGCGAAGAAAGAGGTAAAAGATATGTGGAGACTGAAACCTTCATCCTGTTCCATTCCTCCTCTGAAATCGTTAAGGAGCTTGAAATAGCAAGACTTGTAGGTAGCGAGGAATTGCAGAGATCTCCAGTGTCAGCCTAATAGGATCTGATCAGCCCTGGCAGGCTTTCCATGCTCCCTGCTGGAATCTGGAAAAACCAGCCCAGGAAGGCTGAAAATAACAATCATCATCCCCTTTTATCAAAATCTGGCTCTTTCATCATCCTCTCCTCACTTCAGACCCGCAGTTTTGGGTTTGCAGCTAAAGCCAGGCCTAACAAGGCCTTGGATCTACAGCTGCAGGCAAAAATCCTTGTTTGGGGTAAGGAGTCCATCTTCCCATAGGAAGTTTTGGCTGTAGCTGTGCTGGAGTAACAAACTAAGAGACGAGGAGTGTCCAGAAAAATCCTTTGGGAAAACTGGGAAAAGCAGAACAGCTCTGTCCTTAGGTTCTGGGCTGTGGAATGTGAGTGGAAAAGGAGAAGCGTTCTCTTCATTCCATGCACTCTCCTGAAGAGTTAAACCAAGTACATGATTCCAGCTTAGAAATTTCTGAGTTTATTTTGGCATGTGTTTAATCATTTAGGAATGGGTCTTTTTTGAGAAATCCTCTAAGTAAGTCTTAAAGCCTTTAAGTACTCACTTATAACAAAGCAGATATTTAAGGCCCTCAGTGAATAAGTGTTTAAAATTCGGAGGTGCCCATCTTCTTAGCGTAAAAAGGAAAATGCAACAAAAAGACCCAAACCCTAATTAAAACTGAAACAAGCCTTCCTTCATTAGTACTAAGTGGTAATAAACTCTCCAGCCAAAGAGCTGTACTGAACTTTCTAAATATTTAATTTTAAAAATAGATATTGAACCAGTATCTGTGTAATCATGTTTACAGTAGGTATGAGAGCATGCAAGACCTACCTGCATGCTATTGTTGCTCTGAGTCTTTTTTTTTTTTTTTTGGAAACCTTCCAAAAAGTTTCCAAAACTTTTATCTCCTCTTGGGGAGTTCTCCTGGAGAGGCTGAGGTATTGAAAAACACCCTTATATAGTGTCCCTTATTTGGCCGAAAATTAAAGAATAAAACTGTGGAGATATCTGATGGTCAGAGATTTTTCTTGTTTTGCTCCTGCATGAATATTTTGGAGAGATATTTATCTCTCCTGAACTTTTTACTGAGAGATAAAAGAAACTGAGATATCAGGTGAGATAGGAAACTGCAGTTTTAGTTCTGCTTTTAGAATACAAATTCTGTGAGGGAACTGTGTATAGGTGAGGATTTTAAAAGGACATGGGACAGTCAAAACCAGCCCTAATATTCTACAGAGGTCATATACAGATCCTTATTGGAATACTCCAATTATGTAGACTTGATGGAAATATGGAATGTTTTTATCTCTGTGGAAAACAAGTTAATTTAACAAATATGTATTAAGAAAAGCAAGCACCTAAGTGCAACAATGAATTCTGGAAAGGCAGGACTTAAAATTCATTGTTAAGAAGCTTTCTATATAGACTGAGTATACCAAAATCTGTGCAGACTGAGGAGAAGAGCTCTGATTCACCAGTGTTTATTTTAGTCATGTGAAAACTCCCACTGAGAAAAAGGGAATTTTTTAGAGGTGTATGAACAGGGTGTCCATCATCTCAGAACTGAGTAAAGCAGTAGAATAATTTTTCAAACAGCTGCTGTCCATCATTAATAAGTGAAGTGAAAGCAGTTGAGTTCTTTTTAGATCTAAATCATCAAAAGCAAGAAGGAAATTATTTAAAACAGTTATGAAGGGAAAACGATAAATATTCATCACTGTAGGCAAGACTGATCATCAGTGAGTTACTCAGCTTCTCCAGACTACACCCTATTTTTCTGTAGATAAAAGCGTATTTGCCTACACTTGCAAGTTGGGAATTGAACATGGGGATCTTAATGAAGAGAGAAATGAGAATGTCTAGGTACTAAATTAGGATTCTTTGGTTGTTTTTCCCTTTGAGCAGCAGTGATCCAGTGAAGACCGTTGGTTCCACAGGAATACAAAGAACAAAAATAACCTTTTCAGGAACTGCTGCCAGCAGATTTATTGCCATGGTGAAAAGGGTTACCTGGAGTGAAGTGTTCAGTTCTGGTCCTCCCAGTATACATGGGTTTAGAGGAGTGAGCCTAGGAAAGAGCCACAAAAATTGTATTCTGCATGTGGATAAACATGGGAATGCACATGAGGGAGTGAGACCTCAGCACTGCCAGAGACAGGGAGAAATGAGGCAATGGATACCAGTTAAAGCACAGAAATTCCCTCTGAACACAGCCAAGCACCATTTTACTCGAAGAGATTCCCCAGAGCACTACTGGAGTTTGCATTTGTGGAGATATTAACAGGCAAACAGGCAAACAGGCCTGGGGAATCTTTTCTAGTGAGAGAAGATCTCCAGAGGTTCCTTTCAACCTCATCCAGTCTGAGATTCTATGAACGAAAGGAAAAAAATCTAAAAAGCCTTTGAAAGGGTCCAGTATATTTGCTAATAGCAATTCAAAAGGAAATGGATCAGAGGCATAAACCAAAGCTGGATGCTCCAAGGGAAATCCAGGTCAAGGGTTTTTATAACCTGTTCCTGGATTAGTGCTTGGAGGTTTCAGAAAGGCTGTGGCATTTGGACTTCAGTAAGAGTTATTTACGTATTATATGAATGACTATTAACAAAAATCCATCTTAATGTGAATCCAAAGCTCTGAGAGAAACCGTAAGGTTCTGATTTTGGGAGCTGCCCATTTGAAGACACTGTGAATCACTTCATAAATTCTGTCGGTGTCCAAATGTCCGATTCAATGGCTGTTCGACCTTTAAATTTAGTCTTTTGAGGTTTATGGTTATTTGGTTTGTCCATTGAGGGGCATCAGTGGGGAGATCAGTTTATCCATAAAAATAACAGATTGGAAATAATAATAAGTATCCACAGTGGTTACTTTGAACCCATGTGGAAGTTTGAAAGAACAAGGAATGATACAGTGTTAGTATTTAGTAGAATTTCAGTATATTAAAGGTACAAACAGACAAATGTATTGTATCCATATAGACATAAAAAGGTCAAAATTTGTATGGATGATAAGAGAGAGTATCTTTAAAACAATACTAACACAGCATTTTCTTTAAAAACTCATTCACCTCCTAGGTCTCTGCCTGGCCCATGGGATGTTCAACCATTCAGCAATGTCAAAAAGTGCCACCTCTGCGTTTTCCACCACTCCATAGCTTGCAGCCAGGAGTAATAAGTCACAGCTATAGCAGAAAACCAAAATAATAGTCCAAAAAGTTGAATAAAACAGCAGTGATGGAACCATGAGGGCATCTAAAATCAAAAAGAAGTGGGAGAGGACCAAAGTAGAGCATTGCAACTCTGGAGCTCTCGACTGTATACCAGGGAGACACAAGTCTTAACTATGGCAATAAAAAAATTATTGGCTTATGAATGAGGTTCCTGCATCCATCTGGTTTGAGATAGAATTTTTGGCTGTAAGACATGCATTGTGCTCTCCAGTTTTCACCTTGTAAATCTGTTTGTCCATACAGTTCTTGGAAGAGGTTCCTGGATTCATCTAATAATATTTAAATCGCCATTTAATATAAACTCTTATTTTTTAAATTCAAGTGAGATGAATAACAAATGTTCTGTCCATGTGTACAAGATATCTAATGGCAGGAGTTTAAGTAAGTATTGCTTAGCATAAATAATATTATACACGGAAGACAGCAGGAATAATGAAAAATGCAATTAAGAAAGAGCTATCAAAATTAACTCGTTGAACACACAAGAAGTGGTTGAAGGATCATAAAAATAGCCAATGTTATTTTAAACATTAAATTACAGGAATCTCTCTTCCCCAAAAAAACTCTCCACAGAAACAGCAGAATCAATAATTCACCAGGAGACACACAGGCGGTTGAAAATTGTGAAATGAGGCAGCAGAGCACCACAAGTGTAAGGGGAATTCAGCTTTGAATGGGCAAAATTCAATAAATGTCTTGTACTGATATGAATAAATTTTGAGCAGTGCAGAAACTTGGACAATAAAGGCTTAGACACTGGAATATAATATAGTCTGATAGAAAACAAGATAAATTATGAGAATGATAAATGATTAAGTAATAAACTAGAAAAATTTGACTGTATGTGTGAGACTCAGGTAATAAAAAATAAGTTATCATGATCAAGATGTGATAGCTGTGCTGCTACTCACCAGCTGTCAGCTTAAATAGAGGCAGCCTTCTGGGTTTCAGAGAGATCTCATTCTCAGTTTAAAGATGTTATTGTTTAAATAAAGAAATTACTTCTGCCTTGGGGAGGGGGGACAGAGGGACTCTCAGAGCACATATCTTCCAAGATTGGAAAGGGTGGCACTGGTAAAATCAGGGTGTGGAAAACAAGAGGGGAAATTTAGCGAAGTGTCTCCCTTCTCCAGCCTTTCTCCTTCTAGAATCTACTTTGTGTTGCTATGAGGAAGAGATTTGCACGTTTTCTGTGACTGTTGAACTCTCTGGCACCAATGGCTTTTGATCAAACAAAGTTTTAAGTGGTCTTGCTGGTCCTTCATTATGAATTTGCATTTTTCAGCCCTTAGGAAAGGCTTCCAAATTTTTTAAGTTGTCTTTGTTGTTCAGAAATAAACCCCCACATGCCTGGTAAATTTGGCAGGTCTGTCTATTAGCTTATTAAAGCCCAAAATACCCGCTGGATATCTGTTCTCATGCACAATTTTCAACAAGTGTACTCTGTCCCCTCTGTTGTACTGAATTATAACTTAAAATTACTAAAAATTCAAAGGTAATGGTAGTTGAAATACAGATTAAATACATGATTAAAGCATTTCATTGGGATGGTCCTATCACTCCTCAGCAGTTTCAATAGCAATTTGCCATGAAATTCTAGTGTATACTGGGAACTGCCTATATTTTTCCCCTAATATATGTGAGATTAGAATTGCAAACACTGGATCTTGACCTGTACTTGCTCTATAGATTCTTAGTCAAAGGACAACACTGTGTAACGTTCCTAAATTGCCAAAGAAACTACCAAAGTTAAATTCTTTTGTGGTTCCAAACCTGAATGAAGCTCAGTTTGCTGTCCTGCAAAATCCACTCCTCGTACGTGCTGCATAGGAATGTGATTTTGTACAGCTTCCTGGATAACTGCACTTGATTATAAATTCATATTTCCCCTATTAAGTCCTCCTAATATTCCCTATGGAGAGATATCCAGATCCTCAAAGCTGGGACATTAGTGCTTAGTTAAGGAAAAGACTTCTCATTCTCTCTAGTTCTCTCTATAAATTGTCATTGTCTGAAATTTTGGGAATGCAGAATAGTCTGATGCAGAAATGGTGGTTTTTACCCACCATTAATCTTTGTATTTTGTAGAGCTGAGATAATCTGAGAAATATTACATTAAATTTGCTAAACCTGCATGTTTATTTTCTATTATATGAAAGGCAGGACATCTGGTATGTGACTTCAGCAGGTGCACAAGGTATGTCTTCAATTATTGTTATTTGCCTTAGGTGTACTAAAACAAATATCTTTGCTGTCCTCCTAGGAGAGGGTTTAAATAACCTACGTTCTGTATCCCATTATAATTAGCATAATCAAACAGAAAAACTAGTATTTTTCAGAAGCACACCTCTTGATTTCCAATTTTTCCTAGATTTGTCTCTTTTCGTTTGTTTGCATAATTTAGAGTTCTGCACAGCATAAAGGCAGTGGCGCAGAAGGAAAGGGAGGATAATCCATTGATCATAGTGACAAGAAAGCACTCAGGACATCCTTGTCCAATAAACTGCTCCATCACTTCCTTTCCTGTCCAGCCTTGGCTGGTCTGTTAGATTTACAAGGCTATTTCAGGGTGAAATGTCCCCTGATAATCTGTCTTTTCGATTAGCAATTTCCCACCTGTCGTGCAGGGATGATAACAGTGGATTTACAACGGGGATATTTGACCTACACGTGAAATTGCACAGGGCAATAAAGTTCTTAGGTGGCTGTTCAGACCTCAGCTTCAACCAGTTTATTCCATCAGGTCTTTTCTGAAATGGAAAAAGCTGATTTCTTCGAGTCATTGAATGTGCCCTGGTTGAACCATGCCCAGGAGTCATTTTGGAGAGTTAAGGCCAAAAAGTCCGTGACTGGTCCTGCAGTTTAATTCCATGAATGCATCACCAGTGCCCAGGAATATGCCTGGGCATGATTTAATTTCCTACTCTAGGTGTAGTCTTTCCGAACTCTGGGATTTTCTATGAGTAGAGGATGTCGGATGTAGGTACAGCACATTGAGGGTGGAAAGGATGTCCCTTTTCCTGAGACAGAACAAAAGATCCCTGGGAAAATCTGTGTGACCTTCACCAGTTTTCAGAAGCTCAGATTTCATAAGGATGTATTGTGAGTTCCAGCATGTTCCAGTGGGCTGTATTTGAGCACATCCCAAATGCAAATCCACAGTTCAAAGGCTGCTCAACCATTTTCTGAGGAGCTGACTGAAAATCTTTGGTGTTTTCACCAATTTTCCCTTCTCTAGTTACTTTGAACCCCAATCCTTTTTTTTCTGGCAGAATGGTGCATAAAGGACGTCATGGCAGTGCTCATGATGAGGTGACTCTTCACCAACAGGTCCATGTTTCCTCAGTTTTGCCTTGAGGAGTGTGAATGAGGCTCATCCCCCAGAAAGTCAGCAGATTTCCGTGTGAACAGGATTGGGAAGGACTTGCACAGCTGTAACCACTATTGTGGCTGTTTCCATACTTAGCTCCACAGCGTCATTGCCTACAAAGCCATTTAGGAAAAAGACGCTCAGTCGAGGGCTTTGAAAAAGGGAGAGTCCTATTTTTACAATTTGTGTCACCATCCTGTATTTGAAAGTCATTATCCCCTTTCTGAAAACCACTTTTTTTTATTACTTTATGGCAGTTGCAACACAGCCAAGAGGTGATTACACTGTGAGGTGCAATGGTTCAACACGGAGTACAAACGCAACAGGGACAGGTGGTGAAGGAAGGTAGAGCCTCTTCTTTCCTCGTTTGGGAGTTTGCCCTCCATGAAACCCAGTCTGTGCCAGACTGGGGGATAATCTACTTCCTTTTCCTGGAGAAGACTGCTCTTTACAGCAGAGAATTTTGGGCTCCTAAATTACTGCATAAACCATGCAGGAAAGGGCTGTTTTATTTTCCCAGCTAAGCGTGACTCTTGTATAAGTCACCTGCAGATGCAACACAGTTGTTTCCTTCTCTCTCACAGGTACAGGAATTGCTGGAGGCACGGCAGTAAAAGAATCACAAAGCTGGCAACCTTTTAGAAACGTCTGGGTAAGGGAATTATTCAACAGCACAGTGATTCATGCTCCCCAGTTCTGCAGAGGGGATGGTCACAGAGCTTTTTTCCACTGGGAGGAGGGAGACAAGGGGCAGACAGGCTTGGCTCAACGCTCAAGAGAAATGACTGTGAATTCTCTCATCTTTCCCTCAATATTTTCTCAACTCCTGGATGTGTGGGAGGAAAAGGAAGTTATTCAGGATCTATTATGACTTTCCACTACGTTGCTGCATTTTGGATTAGTGTTTGTTTTACGTCTGCAGCCCATTGTCTCTTGAATGAGCTGATTCCTACCTCCCCATTCTGTTATCTCTCCATCAGGTAGCTGAAATTGCCTGTGAAGAGACTGCTTGGGTTTGCTTATCAGGCCTGGGTAAAATTCCTTCTAAATGTACAAAAGGATTTCAAGGATTAGAGCATGCCTTGGTTTGGGCCTATGGCATCAAAACCATATTTGGGAAATTTCTGGGGTTTAAGCTCTGATATCCATTCAGGTGCAGTAATATAGGACTATTTAGAGCCAGCCTTACTCAGAACACTTAGGAAAAAGCTGAGGCCCTGCTTGGGAAGAGGAAAAATACCCACATAATTTTTAAAACTCATTTTGAATTTAGTGTCATTTCTCAGGGATCCTCCAGAAAAAATATGATCGTTCCTCATATTTTTAAATCTTTTTAGCCTCCTCACATTATTTATACTGAGGGAATTCCCCTGCCCCCTAAACTCTGTATCTAACAAGAAAGACATGTCTTATTAATAAAGTTGTAGCATTAAAGTATTCCCTATTCTACATAATCTGTTATAAATTCTTTAAGTATGAGGATTTTTTTTTCACAAAATGGAACCTGAATGCTTATTAATCTTTTCCAGGTGTGTAAAAGCCAATAAAAAGGCCAAACTCTAATCTATGTTTAATATTTTAAATAGAATCTTGCTGCACATAAATGTATGCTGTGATGCTGACCATTAATTTACCCGTTTTCAAGGTGTGTGGCCCTATTAGGTTGGGAAATTCATCTACAGCTCACACATCCGTGCCTCTGTTTCTGGTAGCAGGGGTATTTTGATATGTAGCAAACACCAAAGCTTGACCTCATTTTTTGGCAGGCACGAGGATATTTTGGGTTGTAATTGCTGGCTTGCATGTCAGTGCACTCCTGCTGTCTGTTAACCAGAACCATCTCCTTGTGCTTGAGGGGTTTTGTTGCCAATCCTTTCTCTGGGCTCAGCAAATTAAGGTTTTTTCACCAGCTAAAAGGGTTTAATTTCCGTGTACAGTTCACTTTTGTGCAATGCAGAGATGCCCAACTCTCTGTGCTTCAGCTGGAACTTCATATCCTAAAGTTCCTTGAACAGTTTATTTTTACTTCCTCATTTAAGTGCTCACAGTGAATGATCCCAGTGAAGAGTTTTGCAAGTGAGGGTCTTCTGGGGGTCATAAACAGGGTCCAAAATACCCTGTACAGCCATAACTCTTCATCTATAGCTAAACTGGAGGGGTGGTGGTGGTGGTGGGTGTTACCAGAAATATTTTGCAGTAGAGTAAGGCCATAAACATGGAAACATGTTGACAGGCATTACCACAAAATTGGTAAAAATTTGTTGGGCAAAATTTTTGGCAGCAATATTAAACCGTTTTGAGTTCCGTATTTAGGAAACAGGTGAAGTGAAGATTTATTCCTGCTCATGGACAGAAATCTCAGCCTTATCCTGGAGTTTCCTTTTAGATAGAAGGAGCTGCAAAAGTACTCTGTACAGAGGGTGAGAAATACTTGTGTTTTACGTGTTCTTGAGCCAGATTAAAAAATATATGGCTTTGGGGCAGATTGATTGGAAAAAGCTGCATCTTTTCAGTGATCAGAACCAAACTCATTTTGCTGGAGAGAGGATTTTCTTCAAATCACTCTGATTTCCTCAGCATCGATGTAGACATGTAAATCACTATGTGAAAATATCGTTGATGGATGCTTTAATTCCGGTCTAGAATTCCCTCAAACCAGCTTGTAAGCTGATATTAGTATTTCTTCTCTGGTTTCTGGAAACTGCTGTTTACTGGGAAAATATGTCAGCATTGAAGAGTTCACTAGAACTTGCCCAGTTGTGCAAACCAAAATGCAAATAATAAGCAATATCACATGTAAAAATTTGTATTTCTGGACCTGTAGTAACTATAAGAAATAGTTCTCCCATTCCCAAAAAGGAGTGGCTTGATATTCAGTCCAAATTTAAGTAGTAAACATCTTTAAGGGTTTGACATATTTCATGTCTTCAGCCAAAGTGGCATGAGGAGGTTTTTCAAAGTTAGTATAACTTGTACAGAGTAATGTTTCAGTATTAGATAGGGAAGTAACAGGTAAGAGAACACAGATCTGCTCATTTAAATTTGATTGAGCTTTATAATCTTCCTCTTAAGGATTTACAGGCACATCTCCAATCCTACTTTTATGGAGAATATTGAAGGTATTTAAAAAGAGAGAGAAGTCCAACAGCTGATGGACAATGTTCCTAATAAAAGTGCAAGCACGCTGGGTGACATAAAAAGAGCTCAAAATGACCCTTAAAAAATGCAGGCAATGTCCTGCAGAAGAAAAGAGCATAAATACAGAATTCTATAGAGACAAAGGAATAATCAGAAAGCTTTTCCACAGAAAGGATCTAGAAACTGAAGGAAATTTTTAGGTTATCCTCCAAGGGATGTGATGTTGTTACAGAGATGTGGACACCATGAGGTTTGTGTGGGATCCAATACAGGAGAGCCCTGAGGGATGGGACACCAAAACCATTCCCTTGCACTGAGGCAGCTTTATCCAGGCAAATCCTGGCATAGCTGGAAGTCTTTAAAGCCAAATGAGGCAAATAAAGTCTTGTCTGAAACTGCTGGTCCAGGTAATTTAAATGTGGTGTGCTGTTTCTTCTCAGTCTCTGCCTCTTTAGAAAAAATAGCACCAATTTCTACCATTTTCCTCTCAAAGGGCAGATTCTGTCACTCTGGCACTGGAACATCACCCCCAAACTGATCTCTGTTTTCCAACCTGAACATTTCAGTGCTAAGCAGAGAGAAAGTCCTGGGGAGGGACCTGAGCAGTTCTCGTCCTGGGCTGAGATCTGAGTGAAAAGGAGTAAGGAGCTCTTAGTTTTGGGAGAAGACCTATATAATCCCATGTATTATGCTAAAAATCACTTCAAAATCCTAATGATGCTGATTTTTTTCCTTCCCTCAAACCATTGATTCTTTCATAACCTAATTCCCAGAGGCAGATCCCAGTGTTTCTCAGAAGAGTGACAACTCTCTTTGTGTGCTTCCCACATTGATTGACTTTGTTTTGTTTTCTTCGAAGTTCACTGAAAATGCAGGCTGGAAAAAATTCCCAAGCTGTTATCTAGAGGGAGCTCTTGCCTTTGATTGGAAACTGTTTCATCCAAAAAAGTATATTAATTTGTTTGAAAACTGCATTATTCCTGGGTTGAGAAGTTTAAATGGAATTTTCATTTAAAGGAAGACTATAAATTATTAGGTGTAAGCAGATCTGTTTCATGCATATACATGCATATACACGTATCCATAATATATATATATATCTATAAAATTATAAGCGCCAAAGTTATATTAGAGTTTTTCAGGATTCCATCTGTCTAACAGTGGGCTCTCATAGTTTTATTAAATCATAAAATTTTTTCACTAAAGCAAATTCTGAGATAACATTTTAGCTAGGTTATCCTGACAGGAAATCTCTCTCTCTTTCTTTCTTTCTTTCTTTCTTTCTTTCTTTCTTTCTTTCTTTCCTCTCCATTTTTAAAAGAATCTCAATTGCCAAATTAAAATCTACCCATCAGCCTGGCCTGAATAAGAACGTGTTTTTTCAAATTCTAACAATGGCAAGTATCAATTATCATTTGAAAAACTTCAGCTTACCAGTGGATTTAAAGGGAAAATTTGCTTATTTATCAAGTGGAGATTCTTTCTGTCTCGTCAGCCCCATGGTGCTGACTTTGTGTCTGGACATACTGGGTCAGATTGGTTTTCAAAAGAAAGGTGAGCGTTTTCTATTTAGTTCTCATTATTTTTCTGTCTTTTTTCCGCTTTTTTTAAACCAGAAAAGTTCATCTTATCAACATGAATTTAAGAAGATATTTCTTTAGGTTTATTTCTTTCCATAAAATCAAAAGCACCTAGAGATGCAGTCTCATCCTTATTGCAGTCTCAGCCATACCATTTTCACCCTCATGTTTTAAATATTCATTTTTTTTCCCCACATTCCAGTTAAAGCTTAGTAACAGTACATGAAGAGTACAGCTCAGGCTGTACTGACAGCTGCTTGTGATGGATGTGAAAGTGTGGAGTAACGTGATGCTTCTCATATAAACCAAAGCTATCTTAGAGCACCCGAGAATTTGGGGCTTCTTTGATATCAAATATTTATGGTATTTTAGAAAAGCACACCATGAGGGACAACAGCTTCTGGTTTTGTGTGGGGATTAACTACTGGGAAGTGTGATCAAATGTAGAAAATCAGAATACAGGAGATGCAGGCTCAGAGAGGAAATGGGTGATAACTGTGAGACATTTCCCTCTGGAGCTCTGGATGGGCTCAAAGTGTACAGGCCCAGGTGGGACTGGGAGAGAAGAACCTGGGCAGACATTTCTGTACTACTTTCAGTACTTTACTTCTTTCACAGCAGGCCTGGGCTGTGTCAAAATCCCTGGAGAAGAGGGGGATACTGTCCATTGCCTAAATTCCCTTTATGAAGTTCGCTTGTGAAGCTGATGCTGTTTGTGAGGATGTTTTTCCTCAGCTTGAAGTCAGTTGAGATGAGCATCCTCTTCCTCTCTTTGCTTGCTGTAGAACCATAGAATCATCCTGTGAATCATCCATGGCTCTAATCAAATATATCCATGGAAAAGCTGCTGGAAAAAGAAAGAGAACTGGTCTCCAGCTATGCACTTCTCTACAACACAAGCCCACAACTGTGGGCCCACAATGAGATTTTGAAGCCCAACAGAGAACTATTAGTGCCTCAGCTCTTTTTTTCTTCATGTTTGTGGTGTTCGAAGTTCTGTGAAAAAGTTGAACATAGGACACAGTGCTAAGAAAATGTCTGAGTCCAACTTGTATTTTCTGTTCTGTGTGTGACTGGTTCCCTAAATAGGTCTGTCATTCTCACCCTGTATAACATACTGTGGTTTAATATTAACATAAATTTCTGACCGGTTGATTTCTAAGTTGCACCCTCAAACACTGCTCATAGCAACAAAGTTTTGCAGATAGTTGAATCTAGGTGTCAAAGTCTAGATCTGTTTTGGTGACTAAATCCTGAATTTTCATTTCTTTCCCAAGTAAAACACTGTTATTTGAGGAATTTGTCGCATATACACGTATCCATAAGTAACAGTCATAAAAAAGTATATTCCGTAGAGTGGTAACAGTCATAAAACCTTGTTAAGTGCACAGCACTGACAGGCTTTTCCTAACTACACTTTTCCAGATCCCTACTCTTGCTATTTTTTTTCAAGATAGAGCAAACATGTGCCAAGTTTATTAGACCCATATCTCCCAGATGCATTCATTAGCCAAGATCCTTCCTGTCTGGAAGGGTGTTCCCAGCAAGTGGAGTTTGGCTTGCAGTTCTGTGACCTGATTCAGAACAGGAAACTTCCTAATATTTTTCCTTTCTCTGACGGCATCTGAACTCTTCTGGAACAGAGATGGTCATGAAGTAGTCATTAATGACCTTTAATTCTTTGCTTGTATGTTTTAGGGTGCTGAATTATTACTGTGGTTTCCCTAAGTCCAATTTTTATTAAGAAGTTGAATAATTGTTGCCAGAGTCCAAATCAGCTTTTTTTTTTAAGTTTTGAAGGAAAGCTTGCTTAGCCATGAGTTAGTGGTGGTGGACATCCCTCACATGATTCATAATATCAGTACATGAGGCAAGGATGAGACAAACTGTCAATCACCACACTTTTATTTAGCAGTCCGAAGTATGTGTCTCTAAATAAATGAAAAATTAAAACCTCAAACCTCTGCTAGAAAATACTGCATGGAAAGGGTTTTGAAAAGGAGCCTTTGAGAGGGGACTTGAAAATCTGACTGTGGTTAGGTGGAAGAGAGAAATAAAATCCGTGTTTATTAACTCTGACAGCATCACTGATAACATCAGGACTAGGGCCAGTGATTCCAGCTGCACAAGTGGGCAGAACCAACCACCAAATCCTCAAACCTGCAGCACACAGAGGAACACAACAGGAATTGTTTTGTTACACCCTCACAAGAACTTTAGAATTTAAAAAAAAAAAAAAAAAAGCAAACCCAAAAAACCTGAAGAACTAGTCCAAATGAAATCCTCTTTGTGCTCTTTATAGTCTTGCTGGTAGGTCCTGCAATGTTCAGGAAAATAGCACATGACTGCCAGTTCTCACAGAACAACCCCAGTACTCCTTATCTTCCTCATGAGAGGAAGAGAAGGGGCAGCTCTGATCTCTGGTCTTTGTGATCAGGGACAGGACCCACGGAACAGATGGAGCTGTGTCAGGAGAGGTTTAGGTTGGAGATCAGGGAAAGGTTCTTCCCCCAGAGGGTGCTGGGCACTGCCCAGGCTCCCTAGGGAATGGGCACGGCCCCGAGGCTGCCAGAGCTCCAGGAGCGTTTGGACACCGCTCCCAGGGATGCCCAGGGTGGGATTGTTGAGCTATCTGTGCAGGGCCAGGAGCTGGACTTGATGATCCCTGTGGGTCCCTTCCAGTTCAGTATATTCTGTTTTTCAGTGATCCCACTCATCCTAGAAACCTGGATGGTTTTACGGCCATGACCACGGACCAGTTGTCACCTGAGCTGTGTTAGCTGCTGATCTCATCTCACCACCAGCTGTGAGGAGTTTTACATTCTTGTTGAGGTTATTAAAGCCCATTTGTCAAGTGAGCAGAGCTCTGCACATGGTCTTGCAGCAGTGCTGCTCATAATGCTGGGCCATTTTGGTGGTAATGTGTCCAAAGAAGTGTCATTCATCTTGATACGTTTTCAACATCACTTACCAAAACATTGCAGCAGCATGACATAACCCAAAGGCCTCAGTGTGCTCAGATGGACACAGGTGCTAAAACTGGAATAGCCCAAGCAGCAATTCAGATGCTGCAAATCCTGACAAATTATTTGCGTTGGGCTTCAGTGTTCCGAGGTCAGGGATTGTCAAGAGTCCAGCAGATCATTAAGCTTGATTTCCAGGCCAGCACAGGATCTGAAATATCATGGGCCGTGTATCAAAAGAATAACTGCCTCACTCTTTTAAGGCCTAATTGAAAAGTCAACATTGCACCAAGATACGTTGTTCCTCAGTCAACAGATATGTTGTTTTTTTGGGGCAGTTTTTTTGCTATGCAGGAATATTTAGAGGTAATTAGCTCCACATTTGTTTTGCTGATTGCCCTGAAGGAAAATAAACACATCTCATTTCCTACTATAACTCACTTAATTTTGCTGCTTTCCTCATCTACAAGGAACGTAAATAGAAGAAACTTAGCAACAGGAGTCACTCTCTAGTTTTGGAGGCTGTGATGGGACATCCCAAGTGGGTTGACGGAGCTGACAGACCTCAGAAGATCACTTCTGGGAAAATAAAGAGCTCAATTCCGTGAGTAGGAAGAACTATGAGGTGGAATTCCACCACCTTGATCATGCTTGTCCCATTTGGAATAGAGGAAAGACATAATTAGGGTTTGGTCTCCAGCTCTGCTCTTCGGTCAAATCATCTTCTGTGATGCTAAAACAATTATGTATAAAATTCATACAGAAAACAATATAATCACAGAATCACAGAATTAACTAGGTGGGAAAAGACCTTTGAGATCATCAAGTCCGACCTTTGACCTAACGCCACCTTATCAATTAAACCTTCGCTTTGAGTGCCACACCCAGTCTTGTTTAAAACACCTTTTTTAAACCTTTACTGGATTTTACACACACACTCACATACACACAAAAAATAATTATAAATATATATGTTTGTACCCAGTGTAATCAATAGAAAATTTAAAAACACAAAACACATCATTTCGTTCTACGCTGGCCCTGTGTCATTGTGTTTATTCTTTCGTTGCCTGGTGACAGCCAAGGCTGAACTCAATCTCCTTCCTCCCCCTCCAGTCCTCACTTGAGGAGGTGACCAGCAGGAATACTGGTTTTGCTATTTATGCAAATCAGAAGCTGTCCCAGTTAAAATAAAGTGTCTTGGCATGGGACAAGAAAACACTGCACTCACAGAACTGGACAGTGCCACCCCTTCCCTCATTCCCACCAGGGGTCAATGAAATTCAAATAAATATAGTGACTCACTCCTTGCTCCGAGCTCCTTCGTTCAGTAAATCATGGACTGATTTAGTGAGTGGTGTGGCAGAGAGGCTTGGAACACGGTGAAATGCATGTGCAGGTGTACAACGGGGCTGAGTTGACCAAACGCTGATTTACTAACATCTTACCATTTAATGGCTTCGCATTTTTTTCCACAGAAGTGTGTGTTCTTATGTGAGCACATGGTTTTGACACTGTAAGAACCGTAGCCACTAAATTTTTATACATCCTCTGTGTATCCTTTTCACTTTAAAATCAGGATTTATGAGCTGAAAATGAATTGCATACTTCATCTGCACCGTGCTTTTTCTTTTAATTCATTCCCTGCAACGCCATCGCAGGGTCCTTTGCTTCATATGGGTTTCTTGAGCTTCGTTATCATCAAATAGGAGTAGAAGGAAGTTGTGTTTTGTGTTTCCATGAGTATATTTCATTTCACTGGATAAGGAGAGTTGAAAAGATGAAGGGGTGAATACAATTTCACGCAGGAAAGCCAACATCCTGACAGGGCACATCTCTGTGGGTTTGTCTGGTTTGTCTTCAGGCCCCTGCTCTGCTGATCCACTCTGTACTGAGCAGAAATCAAACTGAGAATTGTGGATGTCATTTGACAAAATGCAGCTGAAACCAACACACTTCAAAGCAAACTTAATGCAGCAGAAAGTGTTGTAGCTTGTTCTCCAGGGCTTCTGAAGGAATGGAAGATTTAGGGTTCAGGTCTGTGAAAATCTGAATACAGGACTCTTCCCTTCACAGAGGTGACTCTGGTTGCCAAGGTGTATTTCCTTTCCTTAGTGAGTGTTTCAATCTTGATCTTTTTCACCTCATTGAGAAGTGGATTTAAGGATTGGGATGAGGACATTATGATTCCTTTTTTGGTTTATAACTGTGTTATAAAGTTTAATGACAATAAACATGCAATCAATCAACATTGTGGCTGGAAAGGCTGAGAAACCCCAAAGACAGAATAACCAAAGACTAACTCAGGTGAAACCCTGCATGAACACTTCCTGACATTCTCAAAGAAAATTTTACTATTTTTTTCCCCAGTTCTTCTCCCCTCCTGCTGGGAGAAGGGGGGTGATTGAGCAGCTCTGTGATGCTGGGTTAAACCACAATACCACGTCCTTGAGCCATTGAAAATCAAACTGTGACATCACACTGGAGTTCTGAGGTGTGGGATGAAATCTGCACTGGCAAAGCAGCAGGGAACTTTTAACTTAACAAGTTTATCCCTCATGGGAATGGACAGGGATGTTTGGAGAGCCATCCTATTTTCTTGTGCTCTGTATTTCTTTATGAAGAGCGAGGCCTTGGCCTAGGCTGCACCTCTGAATTGCTCACGTTGGGTGAGGACCAGCTGTTCAAACAAAGCAGAAATTATGTCAGCTCCTGGCTCACAGCAGAAAACACAGTAAAGAATCCTGGGTATGTAGGTACACTCCGAGGGTTGACATTTTTATAAGGAAAGCCAGTGCATGGGACATCCTAAAACCCTTCCTATTAAAAGGAACTTGGTAAGAAGTGAAGCACAGTGATAGAAATGTTTGACTGTGCTTTAAAATGAGGTTACCATAACACTTGATTAATGCTGCTTGAGTCATACTGCAATTGCAGTGCATATACAAACTGTTTTAAGATTTATTGTGCAGTAAAAAAGTCTCATTAGAAAGATGTGTGGATATTCAGTGCCATGTAAGTCTCCTTTTAGCTCCAGGCCAGCTTTAAAATCCTGTTCTGTACTTTTTTTGGAAAGTTGCAAATCCAAACACTTGCATCTGACAGAATTTGAGACAATTAGCTATTAATAGTCAATTTAATATCCTTTTTGTGGATTACGGAAATAGCATTACAATCCTTTTAAAACTGGAAAAAGGAAAAAAAAAAGCTTTTACATTCTTGATTTTTTTACCCATTCCTGTTCAAGTATGTTGTTTGGGAAATAGGGGTTTTTTGGTGTCCTTTTGTGAAACATTTTAATATATTTCAGTGCAAATTTGCAATCAGTAATTTTTAATTGTAAAGATGATGTAAAGAATATATTTTCCTTCATCTTTCTTGGGAATGAAAGGGAGATGTTCTGTGTCAATATGGGTTCAGGTCTGAATGTTTTACTCCAAGGTTTGCCCAGGATCTGAGGCCAAACTCAGATCACTTGCTGAACAAATTAATTGGAATTGATCGCTTGTAGTAAAACTGGTTTCTCCGTGACTCGTCTTTTATAGAAGTGTGCAGGTTCCTACATCTTTTGGAGCAGATTTTGGTGGCAATTCATAGATTTTAAACATTATGGGAGATGTCAGGTCTTGTTCTTTTTCCCGCAGTACCTCTGCCATCAGTGTCAGGTCAATCTTAATCTTCAAGGTATTCCTGTGAGCTACAACCCCCACGGTCCAGTCTGTAACAGAGACCTGTGACCACCCTTTCCTATATAGTTTCGAAGTCCTCTAATAACTGTTGAAATAGTTTTCTATCAAGGAAAAATAAATAAAGTGGTTGTAAAAACAAAAGGTTCCTCCAGTGACAGTGAGTTGAGTCTCTGCTGTGCTCATCTCCTGCCAGGAGCACTTTCCACTTGGTTTGTTTATGTTCTCCCTCTGGTTTTGTCTGTGGAGTTGATCTACATGAAATGTTTCCTGGGGAAAAAAAACAACAACAAAAGCACCATAAAACTTTTGTAGTAATATTATTTATTTGTCTGTTTTTTATTTCCTTATTTTCTCTGCAATAGGTTTAGAGATTACTCTGCTTTGAAATGTTAAATAAACCACTTTTCTATAAATGATATAAACTAAACCTTGAAGACATTTTTTTCCCAAGCAAAAAGTAAAATTAATTAGGAAAAATAAATTATTTAAGAGAAAAAATCTGTCCTTCTCTCGTGCATCTTTCTTTCTTCCACACACTTCACACTCTCCTCATTTGCCACATAATCTTTTATTTTGCTGTCTGTATGGATCATAGTTAAATTTCTTTTGCAATATCTGCTTTAGAGTTACACGAGGAAATATTTACATACTAATGGCAAGGTAGAAACCCGCAGTGTTCTGTTTAGTTATTTTTATCAGAGCAGCACTGTAGAACAAATAATCCATAATTTAGGTTTGTACATAAAATGTAAAAACTTCACCCTTGCACTCTTCAACTCTATTTTAAAATTAGCTCTAATATAAATTTCCAAAAGTAGCTGATTTTTAGAAAACATAAAGTTTATGGGATACTTTGTTAAATACTTCCAGTAGCATTAAATCCTGAATAAACTAAATGTCTTAAGGGCGTTCTGGGTTTTGCCTTAACTGTTGTAGAAAGCTTAAAAATTAGAGCAAATATTGGCAAAAGAACTGTGATTTTCTCTTTGATAGAAGCAATAATGGCCACTATTACGAGAATCTGAAAGTGAAAACTTTAACTTAATTTCGTGTTTTTGAAAAGTAAATTATTCAGGAGTACTGGAGGGTTGGGACAGACATTTAAATCTGGTGTTTAGTGTATAAAAGCAGGATTTCACAGTATACAGCATTGTTCTACATGTCTCTTCTATATATTTAGGAAAGGAGATTTGTACTTCACTATTGCAACATTTCAACAGTTAAATTTCTCAATAAGAATATTTAAGTACTCCTTAAAAAGGAAGAGAAATCAGTACTGTATAAGTGGTAGTTAAACCAAAAGTGAACCGTGAATTCTTGGCTGAGGTTTGTTAATTTTAGAGAACTTCCTGCCTACAGTGAAGGCCCTAAATGGAGTTTCTTGTGTCTCACAGTTTTGTGGAGAAAATTGGGGAAACTCTAGGCCAGGTGAAATGATTGAAAATCCCCTGATATTTCACAGACTTTGTGACAAATATCAGGTGTCACTTGCTATTCCTAAGTCCTATAATGCCAAAAAAAGAGGCACCTATTATTTCTAATGCTGACTTGCCCCATTGTCAAATCTGCACTGGTTCTTTGCAATAAGTCTGGGAATTTTCTCTCACCAGTACAGTCCTCAGTGGCCTTGCCTTGGAATGACCAGTGGAGGGTTTCATAGGAGCCTCATGTGGTAGCATTTTGCGAGGAATTTCCCAGCCTGCCCTTTCCCATCCTGCCATGGAGCGGGGCACCGAGCAAAGAGTGCTCTACAATTTCCTCTCAGCACATTTACAGCTGTTTTTTCAAGCTCAGCATGTGTGCTTTAGAGGCAGGGGAAGGCCAGGGCACTCCAGGATTGTTGTCTTAAATGAAATTCCAATCAGTCCAAGGCCTGGCTCTCCAGGCAGCCGTTAACTTGCAGGTGTGCTGGACTGAAATGTGCAACGTGGTTGCACAAATGAAAGCCAGGCCATGCATGTTCAGCTCTGAAATGCTGCTTAATGTGAGGAGAAAAAAAGGAAACATAGCTGTGCAAACATATTTGGATGTACACACGTAAAATTAGAGGAGAAATGAGATTTTTGGGCAATGCAGTTTCAATCCTACTGTGCTTAAATGAAGGGGTATCAGGACACCTTATTTAGGCAGCAAAATCTGACACTCATGGGAACTTTGCCTATAAAATTCCTGCAAAGTACCATGCTGGTTTTTTCTACCCACCCATAACGTCCACTGGTGGGGCATTAACTTAGACCTGATTCATCTCCTGACTGTTTGCTATCCCTGGATTTTAATTTCTCTGAAATTATGTTTGTTTCTGAGAGCACAGTGAGAGCTCTTAAATCCATTTAGCCCTGCACATGAAGTGGGCCTGAGTGGCTGACAATGACTACAAACTATCAGCTTTCAAAAGAATGAAGAGATCTGTGAAGAGCACAGAAGCTTTCACTTATTAGGAGTGTATTTCCCATCCCAGGCCAATATCAATAATCCCGGAGCTGGAGCTCAGCCCTGAGATCTCCTGCAGTTATATGCAACACAGCTGGCCCTCTGCTGAAGATAAGGATGGTTTTGCTGAGGTAATACTCATTACAGGATGTCTTTCTCCTGTTTTTCTTTGCCATCTGGTTACAAATGGGCGTCTTTTCTCAACACAGGGTTATTTCAGATATTTGCCAGAAGAATTCTGATTCTTTAGCTCATTGCCATATGTTGCTGCTGCCTGCTGTCTGATTAAAAGCCATAAAACAAGCAGTTTGCTTCAGTTTCCAGAAGAGACTGGATGTCCATAACCAGCACAAGACTTGCAGGAATTTGAGAACAATTCCTTAAAAACTGAACATCAACATCGCTGAGAGCAAGCATATTCCACGTGGTAATGAGACCTGGAATACTGCTTTTCATTCAGGTGTGTGTGATACATTCAACTATAAGTGAAGCTGTCCTGACAAAATCACCATAAAATTAAAGCTACCCCAAATTTTTCAGCTGAAGAAACTGAGATAAATACTGTGACCTGTGTAGTTCCAACCAGGAGTCAAGAGCTGAACCAGAGATTGAGTTCCAGTCAAGTGCCTTAGTCACAAGCACACCCATAATCAGAACAGGCTGTTTTAAAGGCCATTTGTGTTTGTTTCTCTCCTTCCCATCAGTCTGCTTGTCATCAGCAATGAACCAAAGGAGGAACTGAATGCAAAAAGGAAATATTGAGGAGGACTTTTTACAGTAAATTCAGATGTCTTTAGTCTGTAATAGATAAAACATAAATAATTTAGCTTCTTAGTGGACTGAAATGGTTACATCAAAATGAATTGATTTTTTTGTATACTCTTGCCTGTTCTCACGTTTGGGATGGAAAATGAGGTCCATATGAGGTGTTCTTCATTGCAGTTTTTAGTACACAGTGAATTTCCTCCCCTACACTAAAGTCCACTGGTCTTTTCCAATAATAAGGAAAAATTTTACTTTCCCGTCAGACTTCTAAGTTAGCATACATCAGATCCATAGTTAGTTTACCAGCTACCATGGAACAAAGGAAAATTCTCATTGTATGTGATAACTGACAGCAAAAGCTTTTGGGATGGCCTCTTTGTGTTTCCTTCTCACAGAAAATTTTGGGACGACATATTTATCCACATTATATATTTTTCAAAACCAGCACAAAAGCCTCGATTTGTAATCACCAAGTAGCAGCTGGACATAGCATTTTAAAGTGGGATGTTCGTAATCCCTTGATAGTATTCCACAAAAGATTAGCCAAATGGATTTTTTCTCTGGTTCAAACACCGAACCAATGAAACACTTTTCTGGAACAACATCTGTGAGTAAGAGAGTCTCTGACCTTTTCTCTGGATTTAAGGAATTTAGACCCTTACTCTGTGGCTTCAAACCATTCAAGGAGTCCATCATGGAGAAACTTTGCGCTAACAGCTCCTGGAGGTGAAATCCTGAGTCCTTTTTTTTTCCCTTTACCACTGCCAGCTGTGCTGTGCAGATGTGCAGCCTCCTTCCTGCCCCACCAAGTCCTGAGCCTAGGCAATGGTGACCCAGCTCAAACTCTGGATCTCCCTGTTGCTGTCTTTGTGACCTTGAGAAAGTGTTTCCCTTCTGCTTAAATTTTTCTTTTCCTCACAGAGTGATTTTTTTTTAAGCTTTGGTGTGAGATTTATGACCTAAATATTAGGTCTGGATTTCTGCTGAGTTATTTATTTTTTAACAGGAAATAGTGGCCATCAATATTAGGATTCGCCTTTTACAGATCACATGGCAAAAACCCAGAGTTTATATTTACTTATCAAAAGCACACCAGAGGTTGTCTGATGAGGCAGAAACTTAATACAGATCCCACTGACCCAGCCTAGTTCCTCAGAGAAAATCTCCAAAAAAGGAATATTGCTGTGTTTTGTCTCTTGTCTCCTCATCTTCTCTCCTCTGACTCCTGGTGCTCCCTTCTACTTGATTGTATCTAAGCAATCACTGTCAGTAAATAGTCACAACTTCAAATCTACCAGACAAAAGGAATAGGTCAAAAGTTTCACATTTTTTACACAGTCTCAAGTGAGTGCAAATAAGGAGACCTGGGAAGCAAAAAAGAAGGTAACCTTGCAAAATCATGATATACAATTCTGATGCAGAAGCAATGAGTTAGGAAGCAGACTATTGAAAAGCCTGCTGGTGTTTGACATCTTGTGCACCTGGAGCTGTCAATATGAGACATTTTCCCTCTGTGTTTTCCTCCCAGAGCTACATGGCCTCAGCTGGTAACAAACACTTCTCACTGTGTTGAGTGTAATTTCCCATGAAGAACTTCTTGTTAGTCAGAGCAATTTTGGTTTCTTAATGTGTTTCTAGAAAATGCTGGTCATCGAAAACTTTTGAAAACAAAATGCTGTTTTGAAAACCTTAGTTAGCTGGGTTACTGTTCCTCATGCACTGGGGTTTTCTTTCAAGAAGCTGTGGAAAGATGTTTGTGCTTTTTATTTTCCCACAGTAAAACGAGTACTTTTGAAATGGCAGATCCCATGGCCCTCTGCTTGTCAAGCATGCTGTTTGATCCATGTTTTTGCATCCAGGTCTTCTGAGTCATTCTGAGAATCACAGAATGATCACAGAATGGCTTGGGTTGGGACCAGAAAGATCATCCAGTGCCACCCCCTGCCACGGACAGGGACAGCTTCCACCATCCTAGGGTGCTCCAAGCCCCATCCAGCCTGGCCTTGGACACTGCCAGGGATTCAGGGCCAGCTTCCCTGGGTAACAAATTTCATTTTGACCTCAGCAGCTTTTAAACTGCCTTCCAAAAACATGCTGGAAACATGGAACGGGGATAAAGGATGGAGCTCTGTGTTTGTCCTCTGCAATTCTACACCATTTGTTGGTTCTAATCTTCTACCTGATGGTGATCTCTATGTGAACTCATGGAATTTCAATGATCCAGAAAGAAGACTGGGTCCATGCCGTGTAATGATTCAGTCCTGCAAAGTGTGCACCTTGTTTTGCCAGTGGTTTTCTACTGACATTTTTTGAGTTGTTAGAAAAATTCCCCAAATCACCCAGAATGGATAAAAGGAAGGATTCGGGGTGCTTCTGTGGGGTACATCAACTCAGGTTGCTGAAGAGAGGTCTATAAACTGGATAGCTCAGGAAACTGTTAAGAGCAAAGCACTTTGGTGCAGATGATGCTTTGGTGCAGAGCCTGCCAAAGACTGTAGACTTTTCCTTAACATATTGGGTTCAACATATTACATCTGAAGACACAGAATCACACAATATCCTGAGTTGGAAGGGACACACAGGGATCATCCAACTCCTGGCCCTGCACAGGACATCCCAACAATCCCACCCTCTGCCTGAGGGTGCTGTCCAAGCACTGAATAATATGTTTAGTGATTCAGAAAAACATTAACTCTGAGGGAAATTGTGGGTTTAGAGTCTTGCCTTTGCTGCTTTTTGGAGAATTCTAATATTACAAGTTTTGGGTTATTGAGGGATGCAGATTTTTACCCTTTATTGTTCTTACCTTTCTGTTACATTTCACTTCCAAGGGATCTTTTTTTGGAAGATGATGCAAAGTATATCAGGTGAGAGGAGAGACAGAGAGTCATCTCCGATATTTCCATGGAATGGGAAGGTTTCTCTTTGTTTCCTAGGAAATTTCTAATTTCCTGTTTGTGTCCAGGCATGATGTGGTTTTCTCACAGAAGCCTTCATTGCATGCATTAAGAGGAAGACAGAAGAACAGCAGGGAAGGTGGTGTTCATCCTATTTCCTCCACCTGTGCTGAACAGCCACACTGCATAGCACTGGATAAACCAGGAAGAAGACTCCTGGGAAAGTGGTGTAATCTTATATACACATCATTATGGGCTGAGTTAAGATACTGGACTTCAAATCACTTTACAGCCTAGGGGGAAAATAAGCTTTCTCTTCTGGACTGGCAGTTGCATGAAATGGAGCGTTTTCCTGCAGGGTTTTGCCCCTAGAAGATTTATTCTCTGTTTCCTTTTCATAAATCCCTGATGAACTTTTAAATCCGGGATAGTTTGAAGCCACTGAACTTTCATAAGCCTTGCTCTAGCAGCTGATTTGCATGGAACACAGAAGTCTGAGGCAAGAATGACTGCAGACTAGAATGTACCATAGATCTATGCCAGAGGCTTTGAACTCAGGTACAAGTGAATCATTTCCAAGGACTCTGGCCCACACAATGGAATATTTCCTGTCTGGATGAATTACACACTGCCTGGGTGGGCTTGTGAATGATGAAAAAAATAAAAACCCAAAGATTAAAAAGTCCCTGCTGTACTTAAGTAAGGGAAGCAACCCAACGAAACCCTGAAATGCCAGGGCTGCTGCAAATGCTTTGGGTTTGTTCTGCCACAAGCTGATCAAAGTGTACGTGAAAGGCAGCAGAGTGTTTTGCTGTAAAAAACACCCTCTTTATCTCCTTTTTTTTTTTTTTGCAGCAAATATAAAAAAGCAATCATTTTAAGTTGTCCTCTCAGTGTCTAGATTGAAAAGAAGAAAAAAAAGTATACAACTTTTCAGTTTCCATTATTGAAGCACGTCATTTGAACATCTGCTCTCCTTAGGGGGAGGCTGAGGAGGGGAACCAAAAACTGTTGTCAGCTTCAAATCTTCCCATTTCTGAAGAGAGAGGGATTTCCACCTGGTGAGAGTTAGAAAGAAGTTTCCCAGGACTGGGTTCTCCAGATCCCAGCCCCTGCTGGGTGTGGGATGTTGGGCCTCAAGTAGTCAGTGTTGATCAGGGCTGTAGAGCATCTTCAAGTTGTTTTGTGACACGGCTTGGGGAGAACCATCTGAGAACTGATGGATCCCACTGGATGGATTTCTGGGAGTGTGGCTGCAGGAGGAAAAGCTTTATTTTGCATAAAGTGCAATGTGTCTTCCTTTGGGCTAAAAGTTAATTATTTCTCATGGCCCAATTTCAAAGTGTTTGCTGTGGTGAAAAGCTGAAGTTTCTCATCTGTTGCCATCAGAGCAATGGTTTGTTTCCATTCAACACTGTGCAAGCAGCTGATGGGCACCCATCATACCCCAGAGCACTCAGAAATCCTCATATCCCATTCCACCTCTTCTTGCAATAACCGTGCCACCTTCCCAAAAGAATGAGGTTTATTTTGGATCACCTCCCCACAGTGGGGACCAGTCTCTCCAGTTGCTCATCCCTGAGAAAACAGGAACAAACAGAGGAGAGTCCCATTGCAGCACCATTTCCAAGGGAGGAGGTGGAAGTCAATTTGTTTAATATCTGTGAACCAACCTTCGAGATGAGCTCATGGTGTCCATGAGGAATGAGGCCTGTGGGCCCCAAGGCTCCAAGCCCTCGTGTTATCCTTCTCAGTTTATTATTTTTTCAGCTAAAATTTAATGTAACTGAACAGTTTGATCCAAGATTAACAAAAATCAATCCCTCATGTAACTCCATTAAATGCATTGGAGTTGCACCAAGCATGACTTTGGCCCATTCAGTGTTTTCTCTGAAGATGTGAATCATCTTTAACACAACTTCACTGATTTAACATTTTGGACAATAGACTGATAGCAGCAATTCTACAAAACCTCAGAAGCCATCCTCAGAAATTTCCACAACCCCATTTTTTTGAAACCACGTGGAAAGTCTTGTGATTGTGCTGAATGAAACATCAGAACTTGTATAGAAAACTCATAAATATCTCATTTTCAGGCATTGCTTGGCACTGAAATTTCTGGCAGTATTTTTCCTCTGGAATAAGGGGGCTGTTGTTCCTAAATCTTACTACTGTGATTTTGAATGGGATCTCTCAGGCCCTCTGTCTAAACCATTCCCTTTCTGTGCAGTTTTGGTGCTAAATATGATCTGGCCTGTGAGTAGGATCGTTTAGTCTGATTTCCCTGAAGAAAAATGATGGCAGCATGTAAATTCTACTTTTTGTTGGTGGAAATTTACAGCACTTTTTGTTCAAACACCTCAGCCAGGTTTTCTGAATCTAAACGTTTTCCCAGTTGTATTCTTCTAGCTCTATCAAAATGCTTTAATTCAGCTTTCATTGACAGTGACCTCAAGACCAAGTTTTTATTTTGATTTATTCTGCAATTTACCCCTTTACCTGATGACTTGGCCAAGATGGTGAATTTCAGTCTTTTTCACTGTAGAATTAATATTTCCAAGGACATATAACAGCATATTTATAAAATCATAACTTATTTAAAGGCACTCATCAGAACCTGTTCTCATCAACAAATACGTTAAAAATCTTTAGACTGAGTTCACTAATGCTGAATGTCTTCAGCAGAAGGAAATCTTTTTTCCTGGGTATGGCAGTGAGGAGTGCCATTAAAGAATATGAAAAACGAAGCATTTTTGCTCGGTTTAGGAGAAGATTTAATAGAAGCACTGAGAATCTGGGAAGCAAATGTTTTAAAACCAAAGAGATCTCCATAGCAAAATTATTTGAAGAGTTGCATAACTTATTTGGAAAACCACCAGAAGAATTAGAAAATTTTTTATAGGAAGGAGGACAATTTATCCATGGAGCTTATGAAAAATTCACTGTCCTTGGCTCCTTGAAAAGTGAGTCCTTTCTTCTTGACACAGCAATGAAAATCATAGCAAATAGCTGGATAAAGTGTATTTTGTCATTATGAAGGAAAAGTTCATTAAGTCAGAGTTAATTTAAGGATCATTTCCTCCTCTGAAGAAAAGGCTTTGATCTAGAAGCAGTCTGATTCAATGTATGTCCCAAAATCTTCCTCCTAAAGGGGAAATCTTTTTTCCTTAATGCTCCCATATATGGAAGTACTCTTGTGTACTTATCTTTGTTCCTGTAATGAAAGAGGAATTCATTCAGCACTTCTTGCTCAGGATTTCAGTGCCTCTGGTGAGTCAAAGTTAAAAATATGGAAGAGGATATTTAGGAGAAAAGGGGTGTATTGGGAGTATTTGAGACACTCACCCTGAATTTAGGATGAATTACAATAAAGAAAGTGGATGTTGGATCCTGTTGAGTCACTGAAGGAATTCCATTTAAATAAAAGATGAGTGACCAAGGAACCCTGATATGTTTCAGCAAAACAGGGGGAGGAGAAGCAGCACTTTTCTCTCACAGAGTTAATAAGTGAGAATTTGTATTTTCAGGTGAAATTTGCCGTCCATGCTGAAAGTAATCTTGGTTTAAAAGTACAGAATTCTCTACATGGCATATGTCATTATATAAGCTCGTCACGGTATAATCACCATCAGGCACTTTAAAGCTTTTCTTTTCTGGTTCAAAAGTGTAATTAAAGATGCTTTGAATTTCTGGATATTCTTTTTTTCCTGACCTGCACAAAAATCTCACAGATTTCAAAGTAGTAAAACTAATCTGAGTTTGTATTCTGATCAGTATTATCCTATGTTTAGATTATCTAATATTATACTCTTTTAAAAAAACCCCAAAACTAAACAGTACCTTTCCCTAAGTTATTTTTGAACATCCACTATGTGATTACATACATTAGTATTGCAAGTCCAACACTCAGCATTCATTAATCACTAAAACCATGATTAATTGCGTAAGCAAGTTTCATTTTTCCTTCCTTTTTCTTTTTGAACTTCCAGTCTCGTTTCCCTTTACTCAGAACCCTCCTTCCAGCAAAATACGTGCAGGTGGCTCCTGGGCTCTTCTACTCTCTACTCCTTATTTACTAAGCTGACTACAAAGCAACAAGATACCTCCTGGAGGAGAGGGCATTCCTGTTCATGCCCTCTGTTTATATCTGGTACTACAGTGTCTAACACAGCTGGGGGAAAAATCCAAGGTTTTCAGCAAAAAGCACTTGGAAAAAGGATCAAAAAAATTAGCAAGTTTTTACTTACCTGAGAACAGATGTTTAAAATGTACCAACACCTGGGACATGTGAAAAGAAAAAGGATATATGGTGGTGTCATGACCAGTGCCAAGAGCTTCCTCCAGAGAGCAAAACAAGTGGAGCTTTTGCACAATTTGAAAACCAGAGGTGGTGGAAAAGACTGTTATGGTATGAAGTGAAGGACCATTAATTTTAAAACATAATTCTCATAAGTAATTTCAGTGTCTATTCAATTAAGGTCCTTTTTTTCTAAAACTACAGTCAGAAAATCTCCTCGGTTTTAGCTAAAGGAGGATGAGGATTAATTAAATATTTGCAATAAGGCCACTTAGCTGAAAACCTGTGTTTTTCATTGGGGTTTATTGGCCACAACCTATTGTGCATATGAGTTTCCCACTATTCCAGCAGAAGCCCACATCCACATATTTCTCTCTATATTTGGGGGAACTTGAGGCACTGAAGTTTCCACGGTGAAATATCTTGAACTATATTTATTTAGCAAATAGAACAGAACTGCTGCCCCACTTTTTCCTGTTTTGCTGGAAGGTTTAGACATGGAAGGTGTTGGGTCTCCTTAAAATATTACGACAGGGGCAGCTTTTGCTTCAAACTGCTTGCAGAAGTCTGGACCCAAACTGTCTGGGATGCAAATTTGATGGGAATTTCTGAAATCCAGTAATGCCTCAAACCCATCAAGATAGGTGGTAATGCACAACTGGGCTCCACTGAGAAATACCTCACTGCTTTCACTTGATTAATTCAAAACAACTGCCTTGAGGGGCTCATTATGATGAAATCCATCAGATGTTAAAGAATTTAGATCAGAAGGGAAGAGGGTGGTGACTCCAGCCCTCAATGTGTCCCCAGTCCAACTGGTTTCATAACAGCTGCGAGTTAAACGTTATTCACACCGTTCAGGCCTTGAAGCACTTCTCAGATACGTAAAATTTTCCAGCCCTTAAAAACCAGTTCTTCTGCCATTTGGTTCCTGATTTACACTGGAGACCATTTGACTCATCACGAAATTATCTTCAAGCTGTAATACTGAGGGGATTACAAATAACTCCCTTTATAACTATTAATCCTATTGCATATTGTGTTTCTCTTTCTCAAACATATATACTTTATTGTTAAAACCTTGCAGATCAGTAGAAAAATGTACATGGATGTCAAATCGGATGTATTCTGTACTTGTGGACAATCCATGGATCTTGTAAGTCACCATAAATGTAAATAAATTATCTGAGGTAGAATTCATTCTTATTTTACTGTACAGAATGCAGGTTTGGATCTGGCAGATCCATCTGGATTAATCTTAAAATCCACTGACAGTGTAATTTGTAATCATTAATCATAATACAATAGCCAGGAGTTTTTAATCTTCCTTGTGCTTCTGCAACTGTGCTGAAGTTTGATATTATTGGTTCAATAAACCATATTGCTAAGTGAAAGCTGGTTGGTAGAAGACCTGCCCCTGTGGGTCATTTGCTTTGATCATGTACTGTCATTGGCTTTGTCACTGGATTTTGTGTTATTCTGATACAACTGATCTAAACAGTTATTTGATTTATATATTTTAATCAGCATTATTCATCACAGGGGATGTTTCACTGAAATGAACTTCTTCTATTTTTAATAAAGAAAAAACAGATCAGGATAAGTGGATACAAAAAGTTCATGACCCCTCTACCTCTTTTTCTGTCCGATTTCAGAAGCTGAGTTCTGGCTTTTTAAATCTCTCCATGCAACCCGCTCTGTATTCAAAGCACAAAACAGCCCCTATTTTCTATCTGCTTCACTAATAAGAGTCTGATTCATAAAGCCTGGCTCTAATTCTGTCTGCATTGGACACTGATGGAGTGTCTACCAGCAGTGTGCTTTTTTTCATTCCCCAAATGTGGGCCCTTCTGCTGCTCCAAAGGGCAGGGATTTGCTGCTTGGCGCACACTTGGAGCACATCTCCAGTGAGGAAAGGCTGAGAGAATTGGGATTGTTCAGCCTGGTGAAGAGGAGCTTCAGGGTGCCCTGATTGTGGCCTTCCAGGACCTAAAGGGAGCTAAAAGAGAGATGGAGAGAGATTATTTACAAGGGCCTGGAGTGAAATGGCTTCAAACTGACACAGAGTGGGTTTAGATTTTATATTAGGAAGGAATTGTTCCCTGTGAGGGTGGGCAGGCCCTGGCACAGGGTGCCCAGAGAAGCTGTGGCTGCCCCATGCCTGGAAGTGTTCAAGGCCAGGCTGGATGGGGCTTGGAGCAGCCTGGGATAGTGGAAGGTGTCCCTGCCATGGCAGGGGCTGAAACAAAAAGGATTTTAAGTTCACTTCCCACCCAAACTATTCTGTCTATGAATCTATGATCTGGCAGCCCCAGTTTGTCTCAGGCAGAGAGAGCATCCCAGAACCCCAAAATGTGTCAGGTGGGAAGGGTGCACATTGGGGTGATGTGGTCCAGCCACCCTGTTCAGGCAGGATCATCCCAGAGCACAGGGCACTGGATTGTGTCCAGAGGGTTCTGGAATATCCCCAGTGAGGGAGACTCCATAAATTGGTTGATCCATTTTCTTTAAGAGCTATCTTTTCAACCTTTAAAAGCATCCATTTGATAGGCTTCAGCTTTGCAATCTGAAATGTTCTAAAGGAGAGTTTTGTCCCCAGACCTTGTCTCAGTATAAATGTGGAATATTTGAAAACTTTTGAGTGTGCACATTCTGAAACGGACAAAATGATTCACTCCTTCCTTAATCAAATAGATAATTTGTCTTAATTCAGAGGATAAAGTCAGGGATGAAGTAATCCCCTAAATATTGCATACTGATGAGATAGGTTTGGGGGGTTTTTTTGACTACTTTGTGGTACTAGGTTGTAAATCAGAGGAACAATAGCCAGCGGAAGTAACATTGCCCTTTAACTGGGGGGTAAGTCATTCCAGTGATTAAATCTGAATCAGGCACTGGATGAATGACATTATTATCCACTGCTCCCAGGGAGCAACTTCCAACATGGAGATTGCACGGAGGTTTGGGAGGGCTGGTTGGGGTACAGAGGGATTCAGTGAGACAAAGCACACACTGCTGGGTCCAGCTGACATAATCTGTTCTCTCCAACAATCGTGAAATGTTCACCTCTTTGACTGGAGAAAAGAGCAATTTGTGATTATTAAGTGAGACATTCTGGAAGTGCTCTGCTCCAAAAGACCAACAATAACTCCTCGATTTATAAGAGCTACAGAATGTCCATAGATGAGGTTGATTACCAAACAATAGATTAAATCATGCCTGTCACAAAGCTCAATGTTGCCACATTGGTGCATTGATTAATGGCATTTGGCAACTCTCCGAGTGGCCATTTGCCATTCATTCATGGGTGCCCTCTGGAGTACAATATGAGAGTGACCTGTTGGGAAAAGGAATTTTTTTTTCATCTGTTCATTGTTCCTACAGTGGTAACAGACAAAAACTGGGGTGGGTGAAGCCAAGACCTTCAGTTAGCTGGGTCTCAGTGGGTACAAACTGAGAAACTGATGGAAAATCAGTTGCAATCCAGATACTAAAATGCAACCATTTAAATCATAGATGACCCAGTTGTTTCTCCCACAGCACTTCAAACATCACGTGATTAAAGTAATTTGGGCATTGATAATGTCTTTTGCTGCAGATATGTAAATTTCTGCTGGAAACTTTGTCACAACACTTTGCTGGTGTATTTCAGCCTTTCTTTCATTTCAGCCTTTCGTTCAGAACCGCAGAGGTTCAATGGATGTTCGCGAAGTACTGCATCTGTGGGAAAGACTCACGCTGGAGAACTTGGTGGAGGACTGTGTCCTGTGGGAGGGACCCAATGCCGGAGCAGGGGAAGGGTGTGAGGAGTCTCCCAGAGGAGAAAATATGTGATGGACTGACCACAACCACCCTTCCCCATCCCCCTGTGCTGCTGGGTGGGGGGAGGAGGGAGAGAGTTTGGAATTAAAGCAAAACTTGGAAAGTAGGGAGGGGAGGAGGGAAGGCGGGATTTTTTAAGGTTTTCTTTTCTTTCTCACTATTCTGCTCTGATTTGATTTGTAATTAAACTAATTTCCCCAAGCTGAGTCTGTTTTGCCCACGCAGTAAATGGTGAATGATCTCTCCCTGCCCTGATCTCTACCCACGTGCCTCTCATGATATTTTTTTCTCCCCTGTCCAGCTGAGGAGAAGTTTTAGAGTGGCTTTGGTGGGCACCAAACACTGCTTGACTAAGACTATGGTTTCTTTTCCTGCACACAAAGCTCACCTGTCACACAGAAAATGTGCCAGAGTTGTGTGCTGCCAGAGTTAAGCTCTCAAGAATTTAAGCCATAAAATGTTGGGCAGGAAAAAAATAAAAAGAAGGTAAGAAAGAAAGAAACATTTCCCACAGCTTCACAAATGACTTGCTTACAGCTGGCATTTCACTTGTTAATAATTTGCTGACAGGCCTGTGTGATTGATAGGAGATGTAAAGATATCCAGAATATCTACAACAGTTTTATCTTGCAGGGTTCTCAAAGCAATCTTCACTGACTTATTCTGAGAAATGGGCCAAGGTTTATTAAATTCACTCTGATTCCTCTGGGATATGACTGCCCACTGCTCTGAATTGTTTTACAAGATGTGGACACAGAAATTATGGGAGCAATGAAAATCTGAAATACCTTCTGAGCCAATTAACCTAAGAAATATGCAGGTGAGATGAGCCTATCCCAAATTCTGTTAGTGTAACAGTGTAGCTTATATCCCCCAAAAGGGATGTAGCCCTAGGAATTTTTCAGCCACAGGATGTCTGATGGAAAGTGTGGCATTTAAGATGAGAGAAATACCTGGACCAAAACTGTCTTCCAAAAATTTAACCACATTAATGAGCAGGGACCATTTCATGGCACTCTCTGATTTATCACCACAACTGTCAAAATCAACTATTTTGTCAAACATTAAAATATAATTAAACAAAAAAAAGAACAGAAAACCTTTTCTTCCAAGTAGCAGGAGTGTGCATATCATCATAGGTTGCATTATCAAATAAATATAGGTATTAAAAACATAACAATTGGGATGACTGAATCCCACTTCCAAATTTGAATAGCATGAAAAATGGAAAAGAATGTTGCTTTGTGTGAAGGACAGACCATCATGCATAAAGAAATTATTTGGGGTTTTTTCAGGAAACACATTCCCGAAAAAAAACATTCCTGAAAAAATATGTTTCTCCAAGCCTTCAGAGGAATAGTCCTATGGGCTATTTTTAATTTGTAAAATTCCTCTAAACTTGGCTGTGTTTTCTCTATAACCTGTTCTTAGGGCTCTGCAGGGATTTTGTGGCTTTTGCTGTTTGGAAATTTCTTTGGGATGTGCAATCTGTAGATACTCCTGGAAGTCAGGAGACATATCCTGAATTATTAACTTTGTTCTGGGTGTAGTTTAGGCAATTGTTTAGGATTTTATCCAGTACCCTCTGAAGTCAATTCACAAACAAAATAAGGATCAAGATCAGCACCTTTTCCTCTCTGTCTGTGTATGAAGCCTGCAAACCAAGGGGCCCGAATTCTCATTTATACTCTCAGTACACAAAACATGTTGTAGTGGGACACTGCTTGTGGCTGGAGACTGTAGGAGGTGCATTTTTAAGGAATATTTTATCTCATTAAAATCAAATATTTTCAGTGTCCTGCTGCATCTATGGAAGTAGCATTATGAAATGAATTCTGTGAAAGCCAGGTATTTTCATGGGATATAGCCACAGAAACCCATCTTCTTAGAAGATAACTCCATTGAAGCATTTAAGATGTGCACCTCTCTGTTAAGCTAATTTTTGGTTTACATTTTCCAGGTCTGGCTGTATCCCAGTTCATTTATTTCCAACTGGGTTCAATTTCCAGGGGGAGGCAACTTCCTATGATACTTTTTGTCCAGTAAAGGTGAAAATAACGTTCCCCAACCAGCACTATTTAAACTGGCATGCACATGTGGCTAAACAGTTTAATTCAAGCAAAAATGCACACTGGCTGGAAATGGTATGAAAACTGATATTCCAAAAGGGGGAAAATGCTAAGTGTTCAGTGAAATGTAAGTTTTACGTCGTCCTTTTTATCAGCAATCTTTTCCTGTTCAGCCTTTTTGCCTAAGGGAGCAAATCTTCAAGCATGAATTAAGAAAAGAAACAGGAATTCTGAAGTGAAGGACAATTTAAATCCATGCTCAAGGAATCAAGCAGGATCCTTCCTAAGAGCGGGCCCTCACTTGAAATTAAAGACTCAATCTTCCCATCACGATGAGCCTAATCACAGCGTAATATTTTACTGGAGAACATATCATAGGAACCAGACCTGAGGATCTCATTATTCTTTCCCCTGTCCTGATTTGCATCATTTAGTTCTGGTACCCTGGCAGTTTGCTTTGCTTACATAGTGGTAGGTAAGAGAAGAAAAAAAAAACCTTTCTGATATTGATTCTGGTGGCTTAAACGTAAAATATTTTTCAAGTTTTTCTCTTGTTCCAGGCATAGCGAGGGCATTTTGGCATAGCTGTGAGGAGATGGAGTGCAGCTGTGGCTAATCACTGCAAATTTATTCCTGCTGTGGGGTCTTTAAAAAGCACCTGAAGCCACTATCTTGGTAGTTGCTGCATATCTTTGGTTTGGTCTTCTGGAGGATCCTACTTTCAGGTAAGAAAATGTCTTTTCAGACACATAAAAGTTGTTAAAATAGTGCATTATCCTTCTTTTCTGTGTTAATGGTGGTTCTAGATTGCTATAATACAGAGTAACTGTGTGGAATTTGGCTATTCTGGTTGCAGTCTGTGGGGTACTAGAAGGTCTGAGAACAAGCAGCCCTGAACATTCAGTTATTGTGGCTTGAGATCCTGCAGATCCTCTGTCCAAATGGATTGCTGTGGCTGTTTATCACACTTGGCTGAATGGTGCCTGAAAAGACAGGGAATGTTTTTCCAATTAATCCTAATGCTTTTAAAGGAACACTTTGATTAAAAATAATATTTAAGCACTGAGATTTCTCCTGTGTGATAACAAATGTGTGTATTCAAAGGAAAGTGATTTACCCTCCTTTTAAAAAAAGGGAAGATCTGGAGGTTTTTATATTCCTCATTATTCCTTTCTGTCTTTTGATTCGTACTCTGACGTGGTCCACAGTTTCTAGTCTCAGCAATAGTATTAAAATAGAGCAACATAAAATTTGGCTGCAAAAAAGAGAAAAAAATTTGGCTTAATGGTAGTGAAATGTTGACCAGTTCTTTCCTTGTGCTTGCAATCAGTTCATGTTGCATTGCTCTGCAAAACACTGATCCTTTTGACCTTTCTCCTTCTGAAGCAGGAAATACTTAGATATTCCTTGCGTTTCCTGCTCAAATAATGACTATTTTGTTTAATTTTATTATTATTTTAGACTACACTAGTGTGCACATTTGTATATTTAGTGTGGCGTCCCCGAATCATCCATGACCAAGAAGTGCAAGGTCAGTTGTAAAAATATTTGGCTTGAAATGGGCTGGCAGCCAGAGGAATCTTTGCTTCTGTTTTATTTACTCTTAAAGCAGTTTTTGTTTATTTCCTCTGCTTAAAGGATACTGTATTTGACCTGCTTTTGATAACCACAAGCAACAGCCCAGTTTGCAGTGATATAATTTTCATTCCATCATAGATTTAAATGGTTCTTTTCATTTTTAAACAAAACCAGTGCCATTAAGGTCAGATTGTACTGAGGTGTTCAAAATTCTGCTCTAAAGACTCCCTCTGTCTAGGTGAGAAGCTACTGGTGAAGTTTAGAGCAGTGTTAGCATTAACCACTCCATATATATTTATATAATAATTTATATTTCCTGATGGAGGGTATTGTATATCCAGAAAAATCAATGGATTTTTCTTGTAAAGGCAAAAATTGGCACTATTTCAGAGAAAAAGAGCAGCATTGCACAGGTTTTGTGTTCCCTACCTCTGATATGAGAAGTAACCCAGCATGCGGAAGTGGCGAGATGTATTTGTTAATTTTTTAACAAACTCTAGTATTTGGTGATTTAATTAAGTCTGCCGAGTGTTCACTGATGCAGCCATTTTTCACCAGGACAGAGATAGCATACTTCAAGCTTGAGGTGTTTCCAAACATGTTCAGAGAGCCTGGGATAGAAATAACTTCATATTTCACACAAAAGGCAAAAATTGGTAGTAGGGAAGTCAATGCAAAAAAATCTATAGGCTTCTCTGGGGACAACATTTCAAACAAAGAAACTGTCTACAGCTACTTGTCCTTCTAATTACTGGTTGTGTTTGGAGTTCCTGTCACTCTTGTTGGCACAAATAACTTGGGGAATCAATCTAGTTCCAAAAAATACATTTCTAAGTTCATACACCACGTGGTTACTGCGTGTGCTCTAGTGTGAAAAACAGCACTGTAGATATCACACTTCCATTGAACACTATCAGCCTAGAAATATCATAAAATAAACCCTGTTAAGGTTCTGGAATTCTTACAGGGCACGTCACCAGCCTCTGAGTATTGTTCCAGCTGTCCCTGTAGGGAATTCTTTTAGAGAACTGCACAGAAATTAAGGATGTTTTCTGCTGTGGGCTTAGGAAGGGGCCATAGCGTGAGAAATGCAAGCACAGCACAAGAAACTTTAGCCCTCCTGTCTTAGTCTGCACAGGATGGGGTTGAAGATTTTTAAGTGGTTGTTGAAGAGAGGATGAATGAGGATACAAGGCACTAATTCTGTGGGTGATATTAGATTCTGTTCCATCTAGAAAGTCGTTTGTCTGGAGCCATTTAGTCAACTAAAACCAAGCAAAACTTCTGAGATTGATGGGGCCCAATGCTTCTTTTGTTCTGTCAGTGACATGCAAAACACTCTGTAAGGCTGATGTCATTCTTATGTAACTCACATGTGCAACTGCATCTCCCACCCACTTTTAAATGAGCATCCTGTTAGTGTGGAATGCTATAATACAACATAAGGAGCTGTCATTAGAGCATATTTTCACACTTTGATGTGCAGAAACTCCTTCAGCAGAGAACAAGAGCTTCACAAAATGTTCACTTGCAAACAAAATCGAATCAAGGACGGATTTAAAAATAATGTGAAAAAAACATTGGAGGTTTGTCTCTCACCCAGTCCTCGGCAGATTGCAAATTAAGATGTTGTTAAAAACTCTGCAGAATGTTGTGTTTAAATCTGCTGGTTGAGAACCATGCCAGCTCCTCCAAAGTTAAGAATCACTGAAGAAAAATGTTCAGCATCCTTTACTGGCGTGTGTGTATTTGTCTCTCATCACCTCTCCAGATATCTAAAATGTGAATGGTTTTGTTTTCCAAACCCTGTTTAGGAACCAGTTTTCTGCAACTCTGGCAGAGATTTTTGTAGCTAAACTGAGATCACTGGCAAAGTAGAAAGGAAAGAATTATTAAAAAGCTTGGCCTCTACCTTTAACTAAACACAGCCTCATAAATGTGTGACTGGGTGTCCTTCTGGTAGGATATGGAGGGGCTTTTATAATGCATCCTCCTGCAAGCTATTTGTATATGACTGCAGATCCTTTTTGGTGGAGGCTGCAGCATCAGTTGTTCTATCAGAAGCTCCTTGCAGCAGCTGCAACAAAATATGGAAAGTCTTGCAAGAACATCTGCTGCTTTTGTCTCCTTTCTTACACAGATGAATGTATACTTGAGCAAAATATAAGTATAGCATGCAGGAACTCGAATGGGATCCAGGGAAATATTTAAGAGTGCTCGTATCTGGTGTTCTGTTTCAGGCTTAACACAAATTTTCTTTTAAAATGTTTATGAGATTGCTGTTGGTATCGGATGACCTGTTAAATATAACCCAGGGTTTTAAAATAATATTTAGGAAGGCACTGGAAAAAATAATTAAAGGAAACAGGATTGTAAATATATCAGCCCAAAGCTGCAAGACTTTCAAGTCTCACCCACAAGGAGACGAATTGATGCTAAATCTTAAAATTACATTGATCTCTCTCTCTCTGTCATGTGGCAAAAAAGTACAGAATGTAAAAAGTTTAAAGCATCCTGGAAATGTTCTGTGTTTCAAGAATTGTAGTGCACACTTAAAGACAACCAGCTGGTGGCAGATTCCCTAATTCACATTGAAATTATCATTACTTTTAGAGCACCTTGGCCCATTACTGGTGTTCTGTGACAAGCAATGCTTCTGGTACAGTTTTTACAATTTTTTAAAGACAGGGTCTCAGGAAGAGCTGGGGATCCAGAATGGTTGGAGGGTGGTGCAGAATTTATCTTGACTTAAAGTTTTTGGGGTAAAGCTAATGGCAGAGCTTTAAAATATGGCGGGGGGCGGGGGAGGTGTTTCTATTTATTCATTGACTAGTGCAGTGAAAAGGTCTTAAGAAAATGTGTGTAATATCTGTACCCAGGAGCATGATCCAAGCCTTTCTGAGCAGTTGCTGAAGGCAGAGAGATGGCAGAAAAGGCTAGATTTGGAAACAATTATCCATTTTTAACATTTTTTCTCAAGCAGACATGCATCGCCTCCAGTGCAGTAGGAGCATACTGTGGCTATGCCCTCACTCAAACTCAGGGGTGAAGTTGTTGTAGGCTTCCTTTTCCCTAAACAGACCTCTAGGGAAGTGTAGGAAATGCTGAGAAAAATAATTATGAGCAGGAAAATTCCTCCCTTAAACAGTCCTGCAGGCTTTGTTTCACCTCAAGCCCTTGGGATGAACTTCTTGAGGGGTTGACATGTCCAGTCAAACTCAGACTCTGAGGTTGGGACCATGGGGAAAGACATCCTAGAACTGATGGATAGCACAGGAATTTCTGTTTTCTTCCCATTTTTCCTGCATTCATATGGCAAACTGTGTGTATCAAGAAGCTCATGTACACTCTTATGTACTCCAGGAACGTTCCTGTGTCAAAGGCTACATTTATTTATTCATTCTTCACTTAGCCATCTGTGTTAATATGGAAAGAAAATCCAACACATGTTAGCATGTGAGGAGAATTTTTCTTTACAGAAAAGTATTTGGAACAGTTTCTAGCCACTCGTTCTGGGCCCTGTGACCTGATCCATTTGTACACAATTCCTCTGTATTTAGCTTGGACACGGCATGGGTGTGAAACATCCTGCAGGCTGCACACAACCATGACATCATCTAATATTTCATTTTGGGTCAGATGCAGCATTGCTGGGTCCCCTCTGGAGCCAGGGCAGGTTGAATGTAACTCACTGTAGGACGGTCCATTATTTAGTGCTGCAAGACTGGTCCCAGGGCAGCACTAGTGAGGATCTGAATGTTCCATCCCTTCCCCTGATCTGGCAGCCAAGGCACTGCAGCCCTTATCTAGTCCAAGCCATGACACAAGCTTTGCTGGGCAACAGTGAGTCCCACTTGACTGGTGCATGATTGTGAGGACAGAGGATATTAAATGTGAAGGAATTGGTTCTGTTACTGGCTGTGAAAATATGTCAGGACTAAAACTAAAGGAGCAAATTTTTTTACACATGTGCCTTAGTCTGTGTGAGGTATCGCTGTGGCAATCAACCTCCATGATGGGTGGGTATTATTTTTTTACAGTTTAAAAGCAAAATGTGGAATGTCCAGTAAAATTCAGGCTGAGTCACAGCATGGGACCGTGTGGAAAGACATCCTGAAACTGATGCCTAACACTGGAATTTCTATAGCAAGTAATACAACTTAAAGGACTCTACTAAGTACATAAAACTTTTCTGAGTAAGTTGTATCAATACTATTTTACACTCTTCCTTGTTGTCCTGAACACTTTGAGCACGTTCTGTGCAGGATACCAGTAGCAAAAGAAGCTCTGGTTTGGAAGTTGAAGCACAAAATATAAACAGGCAGCTCAGGAAGGGGGTCCCTACTGCTTGGGGTTTGCCAGTGTGGAAAGAGAAAAGATGATGGATTAATTGGGTGCAAATGCCTAAGACCAGAATAATTGATGTAAATTTGTAAAAGTCTATGAGAATGTGCTACAGAACCCTCTTGACATATCACTTATCTACTGACATATCACAACTTATGGAGAAAGCACTTAAGAGAACATGCAGCTCTGAGAAGATAAAAAAATCAGTTTGTTGTGAAATATGTTTCTAATTAGCCAGCTCAAACAGTGAGAAAGAAACTAGTTGAGCAGTTCTGATTACATCGATTTTTTTTTTCTTAAAAAACAACCCAAAAGAAATCCTGAAAAAGTAAGACTTAAGTCTGTATATATATATATATGTATGTAAATGAGCGTTCAGTAATGGTTAGTTTGCTTTGTGTGAGGAATATTTTTCTTCTGAAAGAGTTTTCTTTGGAAAAATAGCATTAATGTGATGGCAACGAGCTGTGAGATGGAATAAAGTTGACTCCTTCTGTATCATTACATGTTGAGGAGAGTATCCAGCACCAGTGTTAAACAGTATAATTCCCAGGTTTTCATTAACAGCATAACATCTGTGGCTGTAGCTGCTATCAAAGCCAAAGTAAATTAAAAATGTGAGACTCTAGATGCTGTGGTTAAGATTTTAAACAAGTTTTGCTCTAATTTTCAGTGATGACTTTTACCATATTCTTGGTTCAATAAGTGCAGATGACCTATATTTTAGTGTGCTCATCTGCTTCCACCTTGCTTTGCTTCATCTGGAAAAAGTGGCTTCATGCTAACAGCGGCAGGGTGCCTTTGCCAGTCTTGCTTTCTCATTCACACCAAAAAAAGGAGTTAAAAGGATGTTCACAACCTGTCATCTGCAGGAGAGCCTCCCTAGGATCTTATTTGGTAGCTGGATGTGAGGGCACAAAGAAGGCCTGGCGTAAACCTTGGCCAAGGGCTCTGTTCATAATATTCCAACAGAACAGGGGGGAAAAAAAAGAGAAAAATAAACAAATCACTGCCTTAGCTTAGCTACGAATAAAAGGAAACAAACCCAAACCCTGTTTGCTCACATCTGCATCTCGTGGTTTGGATCCAGAGCGAAAGCAAAAGTGTTGAAGTGTTGAAATATCATTTGAATGGCTGTCAGTCAGGAGGAGGAGGAAGGTTTGTTTCCAGTCCATCTGGGTCCTTGGGCCAAACCCAAAACATTCTGTTCCTGTCTGCCTGTTCTGGCTCAGGGTGTCACACCCAGCAGCTCTGCTGGGTCCCTGCTGCTCCATGGGAGCTCTGGTCAGCAACATTTGGAGCTGTGGCCGATGCGAAGTGACATCAGTGGGGAAGCCAACCCCTGGGCTTCAGCCATTTCCATCTGCTTTTGTTTATTACCTTCTGCTGTGGCAGGCAAAGCAGCAGAAACTTCTTTGGGGTTTTGTTTATGAAAAGATAGGTGAGACTAAAGGTGCACATCTTTCACAGAGGCAGTGGGAATACACTGAATTTCCCCCACAATCTGCAGGTCAACAAACTGGTCAGGTGCTGCTCTCAAGAGGTTTGGGATGCAGTGGTTGAGTCTGGTCCTCACAAAATGAACCAAGATATACCAATCAAGCAGGTTGATTTGTATCAATCTAAATGTTCAGGTAGGAACCAAAGCTACACTGAATGCAGTAAAAGTATCTTTTCCAGCTCAACTTCTGACCTGCATGACACGGGTGGCAGGGACAAGAGAGAACTGGCAGTGTGCACTGTTGCTGCGAATTTTAATGTGAAACATCCACTTGTATTCCTTCTTGGACAGTTTTAGGTCCTAAATGCAACAGAACAACTGTGACACTGAGTTAAATGAAGCAGTTACTGCAGTAGACAGAAAAAAATCAATTTCAGAAAAATAATCATCCTATGTTTGAAATATGGAAGCCTTTTAAAAGTTTTCTGCAGCCAAATACACACTGCTATCAGCATGGTGAAATCTAGAGAAAGGAATGCAATGAGTGCCAGAATCCTGTCTTGTGAACAGCTTTAATTATCAGTTTGAGCCTATGGTGGAACAATGAAAATCCAGACTATTTGCATCATTCACTGTTTCCACTCATCATAGTATTTCTTCTCCATGTCCTGTCTCAGGTTTGAGTTTTTAATCTCTCATTGTTTGGGTTTTGAATGCTCAGAGGATTTTTTTTTTAATTTACAATAACTGTTTTCTTTAAATTCTAGCAATGCGGTGTTCTGATTTTTTTGGTACATACAGAGATACCCGAGTTCAAGTTGACCAAAGGAATCTGAGTACAAGAAAATAAAAGATCACCTATTTTCTACTAAAATCAGTGGATTCATTAAAAAAAAAGTTAAACACCAAAAAAAACCCAAACCAAGTCACTTCCTTTCCTTGTATTAGTGATGGTGGCCATGAATTAAAAACACACTTCCTTTTACAGCAGCTGAGGGGAGTTCACTTGGAAAAGTTTCTAAGCCTTGCTGAGTTCTGAGCTAACATTTTCAATTCTTAATATAATTATATGTTTTGGCATTTATGAGAAATACTGCCAGCATTAATTACTGGACAGTGTCTTTCAGCAAGGAAATTTTAAAAACCTTGAAATTTCCCAGTACTCTATTGAAGTATTACGTAATATTTTGCTTTGTTTTGTTTCCTCCCCTTCTGAAAAGATTAAAGTCATGCTGATATTGGGATCCAAATATAACAAATTTACTCAGAGATCAACAAACAAAATAGTTATTACATCCAGGAAATAAGAATTTTTCCCTGTTAGGATGTATATTTTGAATTATCCCTGTATCAATTTGCTTTCAGTGATGAGCAGTTCAAATTACAGTTTGACCACATAGGTTTAATGTAAATTTAAACTTCATTTTTTGGGGGGGCGGTTATTAACTTCAGTTACATCCTGTGCTTGTGCCTGTCATCTTTCCCATGTAATACACTTCAGAATTCCAGGGTTTAGAAATCCATGTGGGTGGTGCAAGCAGAAGAAAATTTGTGGTTTCAGTTTGGTGATTGCTCTGAACTTCTTCACACCCTGATACAATCAGTATTTATCAATTCTGATGTGTGATTCTGATTCCATTTAAACTTCACTAATCCCATAGAATCACAGAACTTTTGGGGTCGGAAGGGACTTCTGGAGATCATCTGATCCAGCCTCCCTACCAAGGTAGGGTCCCTAATAATAAAAAAATTCTCATAATTTTTAATCTTATAAAATCCTTAGAATGAAATGTTGGCCCCACTGAATTTACTGGTAAAACTCTGAGTGAAACCAAGAGTTGAAAGAAGAAAAAAACCCAAAAAACCTCCCTAACTGGAAACATTTAAAATTTGGTTGCAGCCTGAACGTGTTCCACGAACATCCCACAGTGCTGCCTGTGGTGACTTATGCTTAACCAAGTGTTTGGAAATGCTGGGATCATCAGCCTCCTTTGCCAGAGCTGTGTCAGAGCTCCATGGCATGGGGGGCTGGGGATCCCACGGCTTTTTGGGGCTGGGAATGGGCACCCTGGAGCAACTGGGTTGCTGTGACCTTGGAAAGCCCAGGGAATGACTGCAGGACTCGATATCCCACAAGTGCTGAGAGAGAAAACCCCAGCAGCTTTCCACAAAGGGTACAAAACTCTGTGGAGACACTTCCCAAATGTTTGAACTTCAAAAAGGATGTCAGGAGTATTAAATATATTCTTGTTTCACTGAAAAAAAGGTTACATTTTCAGGTTGGGCATCAGAAAGAGTTTCTTCATGGAGGGGGTTTTCAAACATGGGAATGGACTGTCCATGGAGCTGGTGGAGTCACCCTCTCTGGAGGTGTTCAAGAAATGACTGGATGTGGCACTCAGTGCTTTGGTAGGGGTTGGACTCGATGATCTTGGAGGTCTTTTCCACCCTTTATGATCCTGTGGTAAAGCCAGCAAAAATCTCAACCAAAGGCCCCTGATGATCTTAGAGTGATCAAAGAAGAGCTTATTAAATACCAGTCTCTTCCACAAACTGAGGAAAGGCAGCTGTTGATTTGTTCATCTTCTAGATTTAAAAATATTTCCTGACTTTATATTTTCTATTTTGAAACAATTGGATTGTGATGATCCAAAATTTGTTGCAGGGTGCATGATTGGAGTTCAGATACTGGAGTCTGGTTTTGCGGAAGGAGATGGTGTTGTAGATTGGAGCAGTCATTGAGAAGGCAAAAAAATCTGGTGTTTAGTGTGGCTGGATTGCCCTCAGAACTTTATCACACAGTTTAAACCTGGCACATTACAAAAGAATTTCTCTAACCAGTTTTTAGGCGTTTTTTTGCATAGAACCATCGCTGTTGTTGGGTGATGATTCTCTCTTGGTCCTAAAAGTTATTATAATAGAAATAGAAGTATTTCCTACACAGCATCAAGCATCTCATATTCTCAGTAGTTTAACTACTTTTGATATAGTTCAAGATCTTTGTTTCTATTGCTTCTTTCAGATTAATACCCCAAGCAGCCTTTACTTTCACAACTTTTAAAGGCCTTCTCCTGTAAATAGAACAGAAATGCTCATGGTACAATTTCCAGTGAATAGCGAAGGCATGCTGTAAATAATTTATAATTCATCATTCAATTAGCACATTATGGAAAGTGATGCCTTCCTTTAAAAGTTTAACTGAAATAGAACTTTTTTTCTTTCCTCCTTCTCTTCTCCCCTTCTTTTTCTGAAAACTGCATAATTCATCCCAATTCAGTCACTAAGAGGAAGCACTCGAGATTTTGTGAAAGTCTGCTCTGGTGAGCTGTGACATTGCACAGGGAAAAAAGACAGTTATTAGTGTAAAAGAATTCTTATCCTTGTCCTCATTTGAACAAAAATGAGCGTGTTTTCCTCAGCAGGGTAAAAAGGTTCATTTCTTACTCAAATAAGTCTTTTATTTCTCACTCATAATGGGTGACAACAATGAAAGAGGCCAAAGAAAATAAAAAGTCTTGGACACTGGACTTGGAAGACAGCTTGGGACTGGGGTCAGTGCCACACATATTTCTGAGAAATGCAGTGTACTAAATACCTTTTGTATTGACTAAAGGAGAGAGCTCCTCCATTTTTAAAAAGGCATTGAAATATGCAAAATCATGCAATGCTTGTGCCAAAAAAGCTTTAAAGGTGCATGAAAAATGTCTCCACTCTTTACAGGTGCTTTTGGGCACTGTTCTGATATTCCTCTTAGGGTACCAGTGGGTGCTCTGCCTTTATTTTTCGTCTTTTCTCTTTAATTTACAAATATCAGATTATATACATGAAAAATTTTAAAGGGAATCCAGAGTATTCTGGGGGAATCTAGACTAAACATTTCCTTACTATTTAAGCCAAAAGAGATTATTTATGTCATTAATTCATTGAGCATCTGAAAAAAGGACTGGAACCATTTCTCCCTGGCTTCTTTAATTCTGGCAGATTTTGCCGCACAAAAACCTCCATGTGAGTTTTCTGGAAAAGGAGTGCACCAAATGTAGTGACTGTACTAATAATTAACTCAGCCTCATTAAAACAGAGGTTTACAGTCTCAAATATTCAGCTGTTTCATCGACATCTAGGTGAATAGAATGGGCAACCAGGAAACCTCAATGTAGTATTAGAGTTTAATATGTATTTTTTTTTGTTCTCCCCCCCAAAATTTCAGGTTTTTACCACAATTTTTGCTTGAATTTTTGTCTGAGGGTTCTATTGACAACATTTACAGAGTCTCTCTGATAGTTTAATTTCTCTCCTTTTTTTTTTTTTGCTGGGCTGAAATTAAAATTCTTGTAGTTTTTATCACAGGTGAAAGCATTTCAACTTAAATGATGTTAAGTGAGACCCTAAGAAATTAAAGAAACGGTTTTTCCATTTCTTTCTCTATTTCTTGCATGTGGGAACCAATTCTTTTCCAATAAGAGTGTTTATAACCTAAATATGGAAAGAACCTGATTTCTGTGCAGATGAGTTATGTGCATTTTAAAAATATAAAATATGTGACTTTGAGGGGTGTCTTTTTTTATAATGCATTTCCGTATAAATTTGTTATTATGATTATATGTATCATGGTCATAAATCACAAAAGTACAGGAATATAAGAAAATAAAAATGGGAATCATTTAAAAATGGAAACATTGGCGTGCTCAAGAGACTTCTAAAAGTTTTCAGATTGCTACAGTATTTACTAAAGCCCCTGGCTAGTTAGAAATTTAGAATCATTGAACGTCCTGAGCTGGAAGGGACCCAAGAGGATCATTAAGTTTGAAATGCTCTTTTTAATACTTTATATTATATAATTGATCCTTAAGCTTCCCTCAGTTTTATAATTCTAGTTACTACTTTTAGAAGTAAGCAATTGCTGAGTCTTAATAAAAAGTTTTCAATAAAGAGCCTTGTGTGGAGAAAAAGGAGAGATCTTGAAACCAAATGAGGACAGAAAACAAGAGAACAGTTGGTAATATAATGAAAAGCTGGGAAAATCTTGTAGTCTTCGTGGAGGTTGGTGTATAGCAGACACACTGTCCTCACCTAATTGTCAAATGTGTTTTACTCCCCTTTCATCTGGAGAAAAGCCTCTGGCTACTTGTGACTTGATTATTTAGAGAATTTTGTTTTCTGGGAAGGCTGGAAGTTGCAACAGAAATGTCGTTAAGATTGTGACTCATTAGGGCTTGGTGAGTCACAGGTAACAAACAGGATGCTGCTAGAATTGGACAATATTTAACCTCAAAGTGTTCAGGTTTGGTTTGTTTTTTTTTTTTTAATCCCACAATTTTCTTACTTTATTCCTTTCTAAGAAGAGAGATTGACACATTAAAAAAAAAAGGCGATAATGGTTCCCATAAAATCAGGGGTTTTGTTCCTGCTATGCTGAGAGTGAGTGGAAAATTTCCTGCCATACTGAAAATCAGACAATTTTGGGAGACAGGGCCACTGGTTATTCTGAGCAGTCAGGATCATTACTACCTAACAGTTCTATGAGATCTTGAGGTTATGTTGGAGTTCTTAATTTTGCTAGTAACAAAAATATTCCCTCTCAAAGATGTTTAGAGCTACTCTATTAAGAAGGCTTCACCTTGTACAGGTAACAAACAGAGAAATGGGGATTGGAGCTCTTTGAGCTGGAGGTAAAAGGTGGCAGAAATGACAAATTAGGTGTTCTCACTTTGAATTGTATCAATAACTAGAACTTTATGCCTTCAGAAGTTGATTAATTTTTGCAGGCTGATATGATTTGGAGTGAATTAAAACCAAAGGGGAAAGCTTCTTTCCTCCTGTGGCAAAATGTTGGAAATCAGATGTTTACACCATCTTTTGTCTGCTCTGTAGGTGCTCTAATGACAGTACTTTATTCCTCCACAATGCTTGTGTCAAGACTGGTAAATTTTGATATGTACCTAAAGTAGCTGAGCTCCTGAACTGTTTTGCAGAGACCTGGAAAACTTTAATTTTGTGATGCTCTGTTTATGAGGCTTCCAGTGATAAAAATTTTATTGAACATTTTTGTGTTCTTTTGAATCAAAAGTAAATTTCTAAAGGTTATTTATTCAAGTTTGGGGTTACTATGCCTGAGAAAGGGAAGCGTTAAAAAGTTTATTGAGGTTTTTTTAGTTTTGATAAGCACTGTATGAAATTTGCCCTTGGTACATGTTCTGACAATAGAAGATGTCTGTCAACATTAGAATACTTTTCCTTGGAATGAAACTCTTAATATGTTTGGAAAGGGAGACATTGTTCCTGACATATTCTATAGTAATACTAATTCTAGTAGAAACTGCTATTTTTAGATAACCTCACTTGATATAAATTGTCAAGATTATATTTTCTGTCATCTTCAGAGTTCTTTGGTTTTCCTAGGACTGGGGAGTCCAAAGCTTAATAAAACATACTTACAAGATGTAATACTTAAGTTTTCTTTTACGTAGGGAAGCTCCAGTAGAAAATGAGTAAGAGTACTCATAAAATAATGTTTTCATCAGTACTTGACGACACAGGCAAAATTTCATGAAGCTTTCAAATTGTTTACTCAGCTGATAACAATGGCATGTGTATCATGCTCCAGCTTCCCCAGAGATAAACCCTGCTTATCCCAAATTCCTTGGGATTTTGACTAAACTACTTTGTGCATTCACCACACTTTCTCTTAAACTGGTCTCTTGAACTTCACCACTCTGAAATCCTAAGTAGCATCTCTTTTAACCTAAACAGAAGCAGGGCAATTAAGTCTCTTAAGGGTTACCTATTGCATTTGTAGATGTGGAGGGAAGAAGCAGCCCAAGTGTTCCCAAACTGTACTTGAAATAACGAGCATCAGTGTTCTGCAGCGTAAAAATTATTTAATTTTTGATTCTACACAGCCTTTTCCAGTGGTTCAGGGTAGGTGCAGCATAAAAAGCATCAGAAAGCCAATGTAGAACTAGGATTTCTTGCTGTATCCCACAGCCCCTTTCCCACCTCAGAAGGAAGAATGGCAAAGAATTTGGTTTTTGGCAAAGAGAGTTAAAGCAGTGTTGTGATCACACTCAGATGAGTGCACTCTGTAACAGCTCTGGCCTCAAAAATCTTGTCCAGAATATCTTCAGGGTGGTGTTTTTGAACTCATGAACATGCCAAGAGTTCACAGCACATCTCATTACAGTGGTTTCTGCAAGGCAAATAACTGCTTATTTTAATATTATATAGTTATGTCAGTCTCCAATCTGATTTCACTTCTAGAAACATAACTTGATTCTGGAAAGAGATCAGATTCTGACCCAGAATCCACGAGATTGCAATCATTCTCCCAGTTACAGCTGATACCCCAAACCTATGGACACAGAAATACAGATGTCAGCTGCCTTTGGGATGCTCGTGTTTGGATGGATGTTTGAGCCTCTGACAGAAAGGGAAGCAAATAATTTATCTGGACTTCGAGGTCACATGTAGGACACAATTTCCTTCTACTGGAGTGGATCAGTGTACAAATCAGAAAAATGTGAACAGGGCAGGGGGGAAAGAGTCTGTGCTGTTTCTGCACTGAGATGTGTGAGTGCACCACTTCTAAACCTCAGGAAATTGTATTGGGTGAGGAGGAGGGGGGAGCGAGAGTGGCTTTATCTGTTTTCACTGGTAAACTGCAGAAATGCTTTCCAGAGGTCAGAGACTAAAAAACAACTTTTGGTCACACATTAATGCTTAAAACCAGCAAAAGAATTTAGCACGGGCAAAATCTGCACATTTTAACTTAAATTTTAAATGGTAATATTGCAACAAAAGTATCCAAGAATCACAAATGCCTTAAATGACAGCCTTTTAGAATGGAATGTATTCTTTCAACTGTTTAATAACCTAATGTTACTGAGATTTGGGGTTGTTAGGCATTGCCAAACCATTATCTTGAAACAGGACAACCTACAGCCTGTTAAATATTTCAGTATGGCCTGGTGTGAGGCTTTGCTTGTAGCAATAAATGTGCACGAGTTGGCTGCAAAATTTACAACTAACCTGAAACCTACACCTTACCTAAAAATACTTGGCTTTGAATTCCTTTTTTAAATTTCTCTTTTAGTTCCTATTTGTACATAAATACTTATTTTCAGAATGGTGATTTAAAAGTGTTTAACTTAATCTAGTGACATACTCACAAAAAGCTTAAAGACAGTAGCATGAATAAGTATTCCCATGTAAAAACAATTTGATGTGGGTACATTTTTAATTGGCTTTTACATTTTTATCTTCAACTTATTTTTCATTTTGCATATCCAAAGATCCAACCCATGCTTACTTTTATAATGTGACAGAAATTTGACATGCAGTTTATAAATATCTGAGGGAGATGCACGTCCATGTACGTCAGAGTGTAGGATTTGGGTCATCATTCAGTCTGAGGGGAAATTGATTTGCAACAGCTACTGGGAGATGTTTAATTAGTGAAGAAATAGAGTGGGACAGGAGGCTATATGAAGAGGATGCTTTTTTTCATTTTTTAAATGAGAAGTATCACCAAGTTTTCTGAAAATCTTTAAATTACAGCACAAGGAGGGATATCAAGGTGTCTTTTCTGGACCATCCCGTTTCCTTGAGCATAGGTGGGTTTAAGAGGTATTTAGTTTATTTTTGAAGATATTCTGTAATGAACATTTTACACCCTGTCCAGGGAATGTGTTTGATTCCTTCATAATAATGACTGTGAAAATGCTGGCATTTAACATTTCCTTCCCTTGAGTCTGTATCGAGTATCTCTTGCTACAATTTGTCACCCTAAATCCTTTAGACATGCAGGCTACTTTATTCTCTTTCTTCCTAAAATGTTACTTTATGTATTTGAAAACCAATTCTTATCACCCTCTTTATCATTCAGTCTTTTCTCATGCCCCTTGTTCCTCTTGCTCTTTTCATGCCAATGTATTTTTTATTCTGTACTTGGTTTTGCACAGAAATACACAGACTTTTTAATCACAAATTACGACAAACATAATTTACATCCCATTTCTTCTTGTAACTTCTTTACAGGCCACCCTGTACGTGGTTTTTTGCCTATTTGGTAGGCAGGAAAGCAGTAAAACAACAGTGTTGCCAATACTCACCCCTTGTTCTGGGATAGTTGTTCTCTTCAGGTTTAATGGCAAAAAAATAATTGTAAATATTTGTTTAGCAGAGTGGTCTGCTCTTTTAGAACCTGAAGAACAAAGTGTTCACACAATTTTTAAAACAAAACCCAGAGAAAGGCCTGCACTGGTTCAGCTCCATCTCTGATCCAAGGGCTGGAGCGGGGAGGGCCACGGGTAGGTCAGATGCTGGAATGTGCACAGGAACTCCAGTGTGCTCACTCATTTAAAGGTGTGAGATCCCAGATATCCATCCCATTTCCAGAGACAGAGCCAGAACACTTAAAATTCAGGAACAAATCTGAGAGAAAGCACTGTGTACACAGGTCTTTCCTCCTACTCATTTTTCTTCCCTACGGCAAAACCAGTCCTGATGTGGCCTGGCCTCCACCACGGTTTCTCCCACTTTGATTTTTCCAACAGTTGTTTAGACTTGGGTCGGTCCTTTTACTTCCACATGTGTTCAATAGAGTCCCAACTGCCTTCCTGCCCACTCTATAGTTTTCTTTTCTTCTTAATTTTGCTTTAATAGAACTTTTCTTGTGTTACTATCAGTCCAAAATGTAACCGAACTCAAGAGGGCCACCTACATAGTTTATAGGATATGTATAAACGTATGTAGGTTGTACAGAATTTAACTTTTGGCACTGCCTTGCATGGATTTCATCTGAAGTGGGATTCACTTAAAGGGAATTGGAGGAACAGGAAGCTGGGAGAGCTGTGGTTTCTGCTGCCTGACTGCAACAACAGCAACACAGATTTTGAGTCTTATTTCTTGCAATGAAGAAACTTTTCTTTGGAAAAAACCTCCCAGTTCTAGGGAAGAGTGGGGTGTAATGTTTTATTAATCTCTAGACCTTTCCTCAAGACTTACCTATGGGGAAAATGAACAATTTAACTGATCCTGCTGTGAATATACACAAGCATCTTCTGTGTCAGCTGAGGTTTGCATTGTGTTCTTTAGATGCTGAGTTTTCCTGACTTCAGGGCCTTCTGCACAGTACCAGAACTGCAGGTGAGCTTCCACCATGTATCTCTGGCCCAGTCATAAAAAGATGTCTGGAGCTCACTTCCTTTCCCTCTGGACCAGTTTCTCCAGAAATCTCCTCACAGTTCCCTTTGGCATTCCTCTGCTGCACAGCATTTGGGCCTGACTGCCAAATTTACTCCACTTTTGGAGCCTTTCACGTGCAGTTACTCTTGGGAACCGCCAATTAAACAACTGGCATTTAATTGTCTTGGCAATCATGGGCTCTGTAATCTGAGACAGACTCCACTACTTTATTGAAGGTCAAGTGAAGTCTGCTCTTCTTCCTTTATTTCCCAGCAGGTAATTGGTGTAGTAGATAAAGGAGAAGTGCCACAAAAGCTGTCATATGTCATTTCCTTCTGTTCGATTTGGATCCATTTTGGCCCCTATTGTGCCCAATCAAAGGCCATGAAGGCGCAACACAAAGTTTTATCCTCTCTCAGTGGTTATCTCCAGTCCAGCATTTCTATCTATGCAGGCAGTGTTTTCCTCCTTTCCAATCCACTCCCTCAAAGCTAATTAATGGGCCAGCTCACAATTATATGTGCTTCCTATTCCAGTAAAGAGGAAGGAAGCCTCCAAACCAGATGGACGTCACTCGGGCTCCAACTTCTGCAGAATGAGTATGCATTTAGAGCAGGAAAATGTCTCCTGTTGCCAAAGCATGAGTAGGACTTGGTCTTCCTCTCTTTAATGGGTAATCTAAAAGTCAAGAGTGTGGATGGAGACAAATGGTCTTTTGGACTTTATGCCCGATGATTGCTTTGTGGTTTTGAAATGTAATCCAGGAAGTCACTGAAAGCTGCCTGCAAGCTGATTATTGCCATTTCATTGCCCCCCTCTCAATGAAAATCAACAACAAGCAGATATGTTCACCTGGAAAATAAGTTATAGTGGAAAAGTTCTCAAAAACAATTTTCCTACACCATTCAGCAAATAATTTTTTTTTCCTTTCCCTACAGAATTATATATCAATCTATGAAGGTTTACCGTAGCTGTCAGAAAAAAATTTTTAAAAAGTCATTTTATTTGGGTAATCCTCAGGCAAATCTAACAGAAATAGTAGATGAAGTGATCACACTTGTTAGAATATTTAAATATTTAAATATTCTAACTCATTTCCTTAGGCAAATATATTTCTAAAAGATAACTTAGAGTATTTAAATGCATTTAAATTTAATATGAAAGAAAAAAAGATAATTTGGTAGCAAGCTCTCTCCAGACTTCATCTCTCTTTATTCAGTCTCTCAGCCATATTAAGCTTTTGTGGGAGTTGGGCCCATAATTTTCATTGCTGCTGCACGGAGCAGCACCATGGAAATTCTTGCAGACTTTTCATGTCTGCATTTTTCACATCAGCACCACTTCTGTGCCCACTTGCCCCTGACTGGCACCGGGTTTTGAAAATGAACAACGGAATTCCAACAGTAAACTTTGTGCTTGGCATGATGATAAAACAGGAATAAGATGTACAGGGAACTCATCTGCATCCCTGGTCTTTCCATCTGAATTAAAAATCAGGCATTCAATGATTTAGTGATTCATCTGATAATTCCACAATATCACATCTTTCACATGGCAAGCTTGGGAAAAGCTGTCATGTGCACGCCACTGCTCTTTCTCACTCACCTCCCCCCGTGACACCC